>OZ018399.1:19655323-19903776 GCA_963969525.1 Ontholestes murinus
GTATTATTGATGGTATTAGTAATTGCACCATTTTGCAAATAATTTTAATAGTTTTATTAACAATGGTTTATCTACATAAAGTTTATGAACAGTAATAGATATATCCGGTTTTTCAACAAGAACTTTGTTTTTTAACAGGGACAAATCGGAACAACATGACAGTTTTGATTGACATTTAGTATTTTGACATATCAGTAGTAGAAGCTTCGGCAATTACTACAATCAATTTAATTTGGCTCGAAAGTCGCTTTAAAATAATACAAATCCTTCTGAGACCTCTATTAAGAATTTGGTTGATAAATTTGAGTTAACACGCTCAGTACATAATGTGCCAACACTAATGTTGAAAGAAATCCGAAATTATCAATTCCTTCACGTTCTCAACAATTGGGGATATCCATAACGACCACTTTGGGCTTTAAAGCATTATAAGGTGCAACTGGTGCAAGAATTGAAACTGGCCGAAATTCGCTGAAATCATTTAAGAAAAAACCCACTGGTTTTTCTAAAATAATCATTTTTCAGACGAAGCCTGGTTTCATTTGTCTGGATACGCCAACAAGCAAAATTGTCGCATTTGGTCTTCTAATAGTCCAAGATCAATGTTAAAATGCCTTTGCATGCTCAATGTATCACTGTAGGATGCGGAATTAGGTTTGGAAGTGTTATTGGGCTGTTTTTTTTTAAATTCTGCTGGAAATGCGGTTGCGGTCTATGGATTACATTATCGAGAGATGTTAACAACTCAATTATGGCCTATCATTGATGATATGATTACCACTAACTTGAGGTATGAATATAATGATGCTACAAGCACTCAGCCACCGAAACAATGAATTTATTGCAAACAAAATTTCCCGAAATTCAGCTGCTAGTTGGCCGGCCCGATCATGTGATTTAACACCACTTGACTATTTTCTGTAGGAATATGTTAAAGGCAGAATCTATACGAAGCCAATAGAATCGTTTGCACCATTAAAACAAAATCTGTAGCGTGATAAACGGAATAAACCAGCTATTTTAACAAAAAGTTATTGAAAATTTTGATAAAATAATCGAAATCTGTTAGCGTGATGGTGGTGGACATTTATCCGACATCATTATTCAACCTTATTCTTTCTAATGCAATAAAAATTTGAATAATTTTCTTCTAAATTCTTCGTTTTATTTTGTTTTAAAAAACAACCTATTAGATGATATACCTAGATGATGGGAAATTTATGGTGGGTAATGGCTGGTGTACAACATAAGAAGTGAAACAAACCAAGTGTAATTTTATCAGTAATAGTTCAAAATGTTTCATCAAGTGATAAATGAAGAAATCATTCAAGAAATAAAAAGCTCAATAAAAATTTGACCTAAATCTGCCAAAAATGGAAAAAATATTGCCTTAATTGCCAGAATCGCCTGATGAATATCGTCACCAGGTGCCATAAGTAAGGGTATGGTGGAAGAATAGGAAAAACTGTGAATTCCGCCTTTAAGTTTTATTTCTTCTGTTTTTCTAAAACTATTCTTGAATAAGTAAATAAGTAAAAAACTGCTGTAAATTTAGTAGTAGTAGTAGTGTTTGGCTATTTGTGTATGTGTAAATGAGCTTGTTACTTTAAAGGATCGCCCCCTGTAAATTTATTTTAATAGAAAATATTAAAAAAGCTGTTTAATAGTAACTTCAAATTGATTAATAGTTGGTTAAGAAAAAAAAATACAAAAAAGAAAATCTTTATTTAAATACCCTCACCCCTCACATTCAATAATAGTCTATTTTTACTAGACCAAGTGCTGCTTATAAAACTTAATCGACACTGGCTTAGTAGTTTCCAGCAAAATGGAAAATGGCTCGAACATTTCCAATTCAACGCTTCTAATTAAGTTAAGAAAGTTAAAATCTTTAAGAAGCTTTCGTCCTATAATACAAGCCGCGTTTTAATGCATCCTAAAAATGGTGTGAAGTTGTGAAGTGAACTATGCAAAAAATACAGGATTGCCGTCATGCAGGGGGTCCGCGTTTCACAACTTTAGTTTCTGCAGTGGCAGTTTTGCGAACTTCCCACTATTCTGGCGACACATGTTGGAAATTTCCTCATACTATCTTATATATCGACGCTTACACAAAGTACTTATCACTCTTTAAGTCTAAATAAGTGATACGAGATAAAAGTTTATTAGTCTGGTTTTACGAAATATTTGTCATTTTTTATATAAATAACTACGTGTTATGCTTAATTAAAATATTATTGTTAATAATCTTCAATTATTGGATTATCCATCAAAATTCGTTCTTGACTAACTTAATTTTAGCATCTGTACAATTTGCTTCAGTTAGTAAGTCTTGAAATAAAACAACACAGTTGGGAGGGTTTCACATTTATTGTTGAACACTGCAAAATGTTTCGCTACACAGTGGCTTCATCAGGCAGATGAATACAGATGATTGATTAGTAAGACTATAATTGACTATATTATTTAGATTGTTTTTAATAATAATGGAAATTATAACGTATTTTTTACACTAATTAATAACTTGTAAACTAATTACTAGTAAGATTTATAGCAAATCTAATGCGAAATGTTGTTAGTTAATTTAGAAATAATGATATTTTATTGATTAAATTTTGATTGAATTAAATACTATTATAAACACAATTTCTAACTACATCACTCTCATCAGTTATAGTTATGTAACGGGCAGTAATGCGGGATTTGACAAACAATAATTGGCTTCGTTTCAACATATATATAAAAAAAAGGTATACGTGCCCACAAACATTATTATTTAATAACACAAATAATTTGAAAAGAAAATCGAAAGTTGGTGTTATTGACGTCAGATGGTAATATATTTCTGGTTCAGCGTCTGTTTTATTCCTGTATTTTCTTTTGGCCGTTGTAAACGTGGCAGAAACTTTTTTAATAAATAAGTTGTGACAGAGGGCATGCGAGGTTTTTTTATTGCAAGACGCGATATTCCACAATGTTCAGTACGAATTGCATTTAAAAACAAAACAGTTACTGTGCACCCAATTGGCATATCCTATTTTTTACATATTTTAGAAGGGTAACGCCCAATATTTTCTTTAATTATTAATGCACACTAGATTTTTTGTAAAATGTGAATTTTGTATATCTTTATTTTAAAATCCTGAGCTGGCCATATGGACTTGCTTCCGAGGCAAAAAAATATTTTAAAAATGATCGAAAATCTGACATTAATTTAGTGAAAAAACAAAGTAATCTAGGGTAGATATTTTGACTAATTTACTATTTCTTATAGTCATAATAACTATATTAACGAAGGAGACACGATTACTTGTCTCTACATTATAATTTATCATTATATTCAATATTCCATAATTAAACATAACTGTATTAATAAATTCCGTACTATTTAAAATTTTCCTAATTTCTTAGAGCTCAAGAAATAGAATACAATAAAAACATTAAAGAATGTTTCAGATTTGATATATCTATTAGTCATATGCTTCAACTATAAAATATTCATATCATCTTGCATTTACATTTCCTTTTTCAAAAAAGCAATTGAATTTTACTTCGACTAAATTGAATGAAACTGATCAAGCTTATGATGAATTTTATAATATTTTAAATAATAAAATTATGTAGTATATTACCACTTTTACATTTAGTGTTTTTAAAGATAAACAAATAACTAAAAAGATATTTAAGATCATTAATTCAAACCAAAATAAAATACGTTTTTTCTTATTCATACATTCTCTTTAGATTTCTTACATTCAAATTAAAAAATAGCTAACTCATATGATTATACTGGCTATCATGAAATAATTGGTGTGTTTATTTCATGATAGCCAATATAATCATATGAGTTAGCTATTTATTATGAAATTTTCAGACGACGCGAATTTTATTTCTGTTAAGAAACGATGAAAATTACGGTGAGATATAATAAAGATTATCAATCGACCATAAAGCAAAAACGCTATGTTTATGAGTAATGTAAAGCACATTTGCAAAGTTAAAGTTTAAAAAAATGTATGAGAATGTAAAGCAGTTAACAGAGTTTGAATGTTGCAGAATCAAGATTTTTAATTAGTCATGTTGCTGTATACTTGGAAGAAAGATGGCCAGAATAATAAGAAATGACGAAATTTTCTTTCAGGATGCCCAAGATGGCCATAAAGATTGTGCTCTTTAGCTTGTAACATTTTGGGATTGTTTTTTTCATCAATAAAGAAAAATGGTGATAGATGGGATAGTGATTATCATCTCCTACAATCAAGATATCGATGAATTCGACATTTGAAGCTCAGGTCAAATCGAGAAATGCTTTATTTAAATTTAACTCCACAACATGTACTGCACAGATATTATTGAATATTTTTGAAAATTTTAATTAAATTTGTAGTGGTATTCAAATGAATTAATATAATTAATATAATTTTCAATTTTTTCATCAATATTCGATGTTTCTTTTATAATTAAGATAAAAAATATTATACTTTAAATTGTATCATTGTTTGAAATAAAATCATCAAAGTTGTAGGGGACTGCGTCATTAAATTTTGAAAATGCTTTCCCACTAATTTTTAATAATTTTTAATTGCTCTTATTTTTAACTGTTTGAAAAAAATAAATTATTGTCTATAGATATTCAATTGTTTTAGCACTTTTTTTAAATTTCAACTGTTTAATTTTGAATATAATTTTCAATTATTTTCTTTTGTTAAATTTACCTGTCAATTATTAATTAATAATTAATAAGTGGCATTGAAATTAATTGTTTATTTTTCTTGTACGTTTAAAAAATCGATTGTTTCCAAGTTTGAAAGCGTTTTTCCAATAGTTTAAAATAATTTTCAATTGCGTTTGTTTCTAAATTGCTTTCAACATATTATTTGTGTTCTGTAGACATGTTTTCAGCACTTTTTTAATTTCAACTCTTTTATTTTTAATATAATTTTGAACTGTTTGCTTTCGTTAAATTTTCTTGCGTAGGTTTTTTTTTGACAATTTAATTAATATTTGGTGTGGCATTCAAATTAAGTGTTTAAAAAATAATTTTAAATTGTTTTCGTCAATATTTGAATGTTAATTATCTATTTTCCTTGCATGTTTAAAACAAATTCAATTTTTATAACGTTTTCCACTATTTTGTATGAATTTTCAATTACTATTGTTCGTCAGTTTTTGTCAATGGCCAACTATATTTATCGATTGTCAATTGTTTTCTATTTTTTATTCTTTTATTTATTTCAACTTATTTTCAATTGTTTGTGTGTATGGAGATAAACATTTTTTCAATTAAAATAATAATTTTAATGTTTTTTTTTTTTAAATTCAAATGTTTTTTGAATATTGGATCGATCAGGCTTTTACTTGTTGAAGCTCTATAGTATCACTTAGAAAAACACTGATAACCTTACACCCGTAAGGTTTCAAAAAATTGTTTTTATTGTTATACGACAATTGTTTCGCCACACAGTAGCTTCATTTGTTCTTTTCTTTTCTGGAGTGTTTTTGAATCTTTGTTTTAGCAACTTGATGAATAAAAATAAATTTAAATTATTAAAAATTATAAAACAGTTAATTATTTTTTAATTAATCTATTTTTTATTTGTCAAGTTTCCTTAATATTCAACTGAATTTATCGATTGTCGATAAAAAATCTAGATTATATTAGATGGGGTCGTTTGGCTATAGACAGCCTTACAGCACTGCCACCTATTAGATCTACTGTACTATTACCCTATTACTAGTCTGTTCCCACGAATTCAATTCCTTTGGTAAGGTCAATTAGCTTCCTAGGAGGCTATGCCCTGGTCCGTTCTGTCGTATTCGCCATTTCTCAGGTTGGAGCTAGTCTGGTGGTAGCCAATGCTATACGCATAGGATGTGCTCGAACGTTTCCTCTGACAATCCACATAGTCTACAAATGGTGTTGTCCACTTTACCTATCTTATGAAGATGGTACTTAACTGGGCAATGTCATGTAAGGAGACCGGTGATCTGTCTTAACTTGCTTTTAGTGAGGCGCGAGATCTGTTTTTGGTCCGATTATGGTAGTCGTAGTTCTGCCTGGCAAGTGCATCGGCATGTTCGTTGCCTATTATACTTGCGTGGCCTGGTACCCACATTAGAATGAGCTTGTTGCTCTTAGTCAATTGGTTCAGAGCTTGTTTACAGATGCAAATAGTTTTGGAATTAAAGCTGAACGCTTTGAGATTCTTAAGGACAGAATGGCCGTGAGGTCAAACAGATGTGTGCCTCTTTATAGCCATTTTTCGTATAACCTTGGGCACATCTTTCAACATATAAGCCTATTCCGGAGTCCACTTCCTTTTTTGATACATCTGTATATCAGATTACAGTTTTAATAATATAAACTAGACTTCCTTCAGACAATTTTTGTAAAATATCACGAAATAATGAATTGAGATAAAATATTTACTTACTATTTACTTGCAGTTCTTTTGATTAGGTTCAGGCTGTCTTAGCGACCGTCAATAATCTCTTCAAAGCGCGATACGAAATCAAATTTGGACGGCATTGCATCCGACGGTGTTTAACTCTGGTTTAATTAGGTGCCAATATTTTTAGTGCCCGAAACTATGTTCTGTATTATGCCAGTCCAGTCTCATCGCACTCATTAGACTTTATTTTCTGATTTGTTCATACAGGGGAAGTAGGACTAGTAAATTGCTACAGAGGTTTGCATAGCCCCCGTGACAAAAAATATAACAATTTTAATACCTCTTTAGAGTTACATCAAATTTAGGACTTTTGTCAATTGGAATTATTTTATAAATAATTTTCAATTGTTTTTATTCGTCGAGTTTTTCCTTATTATTCAAATGTTCAATAATTATTTTTAAAGTTGGTTTTAGTTTGATCACTTTGGTCAGTTTCAAAAATGTGTTTAATAATTTTCAATTATTTACATTTGTCAAATTGTTTAATTTTCAACGGATTTGATTGTTTTTTTTAATTTTAACAAAAAATTAAGATATTAAAGCTAGAAACAAAATGGTGACGCTCAAAACTTAAATTGTAGAAAATCAAACATTTCGGTGATTTGAAAATTTGTAAAAAATTCACCTTGACTGGGATTAGTTTAAAAATTTGAAAAACTATTCTCAGTTAACATAATTTTGATATAACTTTTAAACAATTGAGGTATCGTAGCTAAAAACAAAATGGCGATGCTCCAAACTAAAATTGTGGAAAATCAAATGCATTGATTAGAATAATTGTAAAAAATCCACCGTCACTAGGATTACATTAAAAATTTCAAAAACCGTCCTCAATTAACATTTTTTTGATATAACAGTTAATCATCATCAACAAGAGATTGCATCAAAAATGTGCAATGGAATTAAGTTATTTCCAGCGACGAATCAATATTTTTTATCTGTTTATTATGGGATGAATAAATTCTTACATAACTTGTAGTGAAACATTTTAATGTTAATTAGAGGTTAGCACCAAGTTAACAACACCAAGTGTTTAATTAACCTCTAATTAGCTCATTATGGATTATAATTTGTTGAAGAAGACATCATTGAGAAAGAATTTAAAATTTTCTTTACGACGATATACTGCTCTCAATCTTATTGGGCCATGGAAGCAAATATGCTCCAGTAATTATTCAGGGAACATACATTAATAACTGACATATCGATATGAAATAGAAACTTTTTCCAGGAAGATAATTCAAGATCATTGTCAGCTGAATACGGCAAAGGTTTCTACGGAATTTTTATACTGTTTCTTTTTCTTTGTCTGAAGATGTCATAGTATAGCGAAAACATTGCTGCAATTCTAAGGAAAAATAGTTTTATTTATAATTATAAAAGTTTTTTTACTTTAACGTTCAAAAAGTGAAGATGATTTTTTTAAAAGTAACAGCTATATCAATTAATAAACCCTATGAAGTTCTTAGGTGACCTTCTCGTTCATCAGACTTATCACCAATAAATTATTAGTGCTTATACTAGGGTGAGAATAAATCAGTACAAACGATCTATATGCCCTGCACCAACTAATTTGATGCATCTGATAGTATAATTTAGGTAAAATATATTCTCCCAATTCAAGAATGCCTAATCGGCTATCTAAATATGCAAGAAATAGAAGTGGGACCAGCGAATATTTTGTGTTAACAATATTTCAGATTATGTCTAAACCAAAACTTTTAGATAGTAAAATTTTGGTCTATTTTTAGACCTTTTCGATGACTATATAATCGATTATATGTAGGATTTCATAGGATGGAGAATTAATCTCTAAAAGCAATGTATATGCCCTTCATCAACTGATTTGAGAAGTATGTAATAGTATACTTCATGTAGCATTGATTCTTTTAATTCAAAAATGCCCGATCGGCTAACTAAATGTGTAAGAAACAGAGGTTTTCTACTACCTAGTCTACTCTAGGTAGTAGAATTTTTAGTGTTAGCAATATTTTAGATTATGTCTAAAAACATTTTTGGACATAAATAAACTTTAAGAATACAAATATATCCGGGATTTTGACAATGCTGATGTATAATGATAAGCATTTTATAAATTAATTAATTAATAAACTTTCGTTGGGGTAAAACACTTGTTAAGTTTCATAATATTTTTATTTTCAGTTGCCTGACACGTGTTTTGATCAACCCTGATCATTTTCAAAGTACAAAACTAATTAATAATTTGTTTTGTACTACTAAAAAGGTATATTATATACCCTTTTAAACGCTCGAAAAATTGAAAACCAGTCTAAAATAATAAGGAACCTTAAAAGAAGTTACGCTTTGTTGATATCACAAACAGGATTTATTTTGTGACTTTAGTTTTCACCTTTACGAGGCCAACATCAAACCTAAAATGAAGTAAACTACTTCGGCGGTATTTATATAACATAATAAATCCTTTGTGTGTGATATTAACAAAGTGCAGTTTCTTTTAAAAATTCCAAAGTAAATGCTACTAGACTGTTTTTACTTTTTTATTCATACATATATATTATCGAGTGTTCAACAAAAATCGGAGATGAAGTTGACGTTGAAAATAACATGCCTGAGCTAAAATCACATGCACATGCGTAAACATGTCATGTTGACATGTGAGATGTCAATAACCCTTACTTATTGTAAACATAACATTAATGTTTTATAATGGCAAGTTAATGTTACCGAAACTATAGTCACAAAAATGCAAGTTATAGTATTTGTTTTAATATATAAAATGAATAACGAAGTACTAAAATACATAATATTAAAATTTCGTAATCAATTTAATGATAACTGTTTTCGATGTACCATTAAGCGTACTGTTTAAGTCTTTTATGGCATTTGAGTATTAAAAGGAAGAAATGTACTGGTTTTGCAATGAAACATACTCCCGAGTTAATTGAGTTACAAATAATGGACAAAGCAAGTGAAACTTCAATTCATGTGTTTTTGGGGTTAACTAAAGTATTGGTTCGTACCTATACGAAAATTTTGAAATGGATCTGTAACCTTTTAACTTGAGTCCAAGAACTTTCATGGCGACTTCCTCAATCAAATCTTTTCTACAGATAAAATACGTTATTATTTATTGTGTGGAGTGTTGCAAAGCTGGATTTTTACCTCTGGATGTCCCAAAAATGGTATTGCGCGAACCACAAAACCGGACCGGTTTTTTGATACTCTAATAGGTGAATAGAAAATGGGATCTTCTTTTTTGTGTTGAAAAAAATAATAGAAAAATTAGAGGATAATTAATATAAAAATATTTAACCACGGGTTTAATTAATCATAATAGAAAAATTAGTGATGAGATAAACAGCTGCAGATACTAAGTGTTATTATTTGCTGAAGGGGTAGATGATGCCTTGTTAGTTTTTAAGGCTAAGCATTGAGTTAATTCTTTTAATGTATTCTAAAAAAGCTAAGAAGTTATTTCCACCATTAAGATATTTTTACTCTCTTCTGTTTGAACTTGGGAAGACATATCAAAACGATTTCGAAACGGTATTAAAGCTTGCTATAGGTATTACGTTTATAAAAAAAATGTTAAGTCTTTTAATGTAGGAATCTGTTGATATGTGACTTAACATCAAATAATAACCTGATCATATATTATCATCAGTACCTCTAAAACGGAAAATGTTTTCACAATCAAGTTCATCTTTCTCTCTTCTTTTTGAACCTAGGTTGACATATTAAAACGGCTGAAAACGGATTAAAATCATAAACTACGGTGTGATTTCTAAACCATTTCGCCCTATTTTTTAATAAATTAATTTTCTAGGTATTAATCCCTGAATAATCTGAGGCTCAAAATAAGAGACCAAATTACGTTTTGTATCTTTTGTTATAGATATTATAAGTTTCTTATAGTTCTTAAAGTAACAAAATGATATAGTTAAATGGTTTCAAATAAATATCTGATTAATATTTAATTGATTTTGATACATGTCCTTAAGAATATAATTTTAAACCATAGAAAAGTATCATACAGTTCAAGACAAGATACGATTCTGCTATAAAAACCTATATAATTGACACCATTACGTTGTTATTCCACCACCGACAATATAGAGTTCAAGATAAAGTAATTCCGACTAAAATTGCGGCCAATGAAGTACATTTTCAGAATTCTGATATGTTACAGTATTTAACTTCGTGATACATTTTGATAATTCAAAATAAATAAAACAACTAACTTTGTTGGTATCGCTTTTTTAAATTGAATTTGGGCGTCATCTTTAGAAATATTTAAGATATTCTCGTGTTTTATTTAAGTTTGAGTTTTTTTTCATTATTTTATGTGTTACTTGTCTAATGATTATATATATACAGGGTGTATCCGTATAGCAGTTATAAACGTTTCGGAGAGATAAGAGTAAATCTAGAGGAGAGGAAATTACCAAGAAAAAAGAATATAAAGAGTGATAACAGCAGAAACAACTGTAAGCGCATGCTCCATCATTTCCTACTTCAGTAGAAGTAGCGACATCTATTGCGCGTACCAGATATTTCCATTGCTATCATCTAGACACACACACACACACACACACACACACACACACAAATATATATATATATATATATATATATATATATATATATATATATATAAATGGATACCAAAGGCTCAAGAAATAATATCAATGGAATCCATATTTATAATAAAAGTAGCAATTAAATTATGCTTCTAGTACATACTTGCTGCTCAACATTTTTTTTTCTTAGCTTCTTCAGTTTTAACTACTTCATAAAATAACAGTATTTGACAATTAATCATAATTAAAAATAAATTTCTAAAAGTCATAAATGTTGTTAATTGATCCTAAATTATTAGTTTAAAATATGAATAATTATTATATGAGGTCAATATATAATATATTTTCTCTGCGAAAAGGCTCTCTAAATCACTAAGTATGTATATAATTTTACAGGCATTATCATATCATCGCATACATGATTGTTGTATGTTGTTGTTTCGTAACTACAGTGCACTATATACTACTTAGTGAGATAGCTATTGGCATTAGGTGATAAGCATATTAAATACATTTATACCAGAATAAGGGGAAGAAGAAAAAAATCAACTGACTGACCTTTAATGGTGGTTCTTCATCATTCGTCTTCTTACAAGAAAGCAAAGGCAATAACCAACACTACAGGTGATGATGATTGTAGATTACAAATATCGGTGTAATAGAAATAAAAACGTTCTATTACATTCTTTACTTTTTGAACGTTTCTAAGACACTATTAAAATGGGATAATTTTGAAAATAATTAAGATAGTGCGCATAAAAAAGGCGGGAAACGTAAATATATTCAAAATGTCTATTAAATGCATACATTCTATTTAAACTGAATTGCAGATTTTTCATTGTTTTATAAGGCCGATTGCTTTCTATACTAAGAAATATTGGCTGTACTAACAACACAATTGAAATTAAATAATAAAAATTAAAATTCATCATTTGAGTAAAACATAGCAAAAAGAGGTTCCCCAAGGATCTAATATTGTTTCATATTATTCACACGATCCATACTTGAGGTCAAACTATATAATTTTATACGATAACTCAAGTATAATATAGGTTTATAAGTTCACTTCAAGTGATTAATTACAACAAATAAAAACACTGTTACTCCTTATAATGTTGATTGGTGAGTTACGTGGAGATATAATTTTATTTAATGTTACTCCTTTTTTAAAGTAAGGAGTGTTTTTATTTGTTGTAAAAAGTATAATGTATTGTTAAAAGTTGTTGCAGTCATATAAAATATAATAATATTTATAATAATTTTAATTATATCATTTAAGCATAACACCTACAAATCAATATTATTTAATTTAATCTTTATTATATTAAATATCAACAGTAGATTATACTTCAATAGCCATATAAAATTAGTTTCAACAAGTTTAGGTTATGAAATGTAGTTAAACAACTGATTGAGGTTGTAGGCACTTACTTCGTGATACATTTTAATTATATGAAAAATAAAAAAAAAACTCTTACTTAGTTAATATCACAATGTTTATTAAATAGTGACTCTAGTTTTGATAAAACAATGATCATTATCAAACTTAAGTAATGAATTGAATTACTTATAGTTTGATAATGATCATTGTTTGATCAAAACTGCAGTGACTATTTAATAAACATTGTAATATTAACTAAGTAAGAGTATTTTTCATGTAGTTAACAAGTTGAAAATAAATTAATGCATAACCTTGAGGATAGTTTTCGCCATATTAATGTTAACTTTTTGTATTTATATATGTGTGTATATATGAATATAAAAAAACTTAAATACAAATGTAAATATATTGTTATTTCTACGACATATTGAACAGTTTTTTCGTTTCACTGCTAAGGTTATTCCACTCAAAAGTAAAAATTGATTATTACTCTCTGAAATAGAGAGACAAAACAGAAGACAGTGTTTTTTTCAACAGGCAAACCTTCCAGTAACTCCGAAACTGGAATTTACTGTAATTATTTTGTTTCATTGTGCAACATTTTGTTACAATATTACATATTTCGAGATATTCTATGTATTCTTTGATCTTATCTAGTAATTCCCTGTAGTGCTAAGATAGCTTTCTAATTTCCATTATGTTTTCTTATTGTTTGAGTTATTCATTGTAGATAATGATTAAGAACTTTCAAATTTTAGATTAATTAGCGATTTTCCCTTGTTTTTCATACAATCTCTGAGTATGAGCAGGAAAATCAGAATATGCTTTACTTCGTAATTTGTTAAGGTTTGGAACTCGCTTCTCTCTTTAGTCATACGTCATTGAAGCTTAATCAATAAGGTCAATCACGTAGCTTCTAGCACTGGATATATTAGTTAGAAGTTAGTACAAATTTTATTCTAAAAATTTATCTCATCCTTCAATTGTTTATTTTCAGTTATAATAAAGCAAAACCTTATAGTAGCACAATATAGCTGATTTTCTGAACCAATCCAATATCTTTAGGTTTAAATAATGATACAGCTAAGTTTGCATAGGGGTCTAGAAATCGGAAAAAAGACCTTTTAATTTAAATTTATTTTCGGCTTGAAACTTTATTGACTTTGTTTATACTGCTTACAATAAATAGATAAATGTCAAATAAAACATACAAATAATTAGGTCACAAGAGACTCATTGTCAATGGTCTTCCACTTTTTCTTGAATTATTGTTTAGCAAATAAGCTACATTTTGTTCTTTTTGAGAAGTATTTTAAATATTAGTCTATTATTTAATTTTGACATATTAAAACAACTTACTTAATAAATTAGTCATCAACAAAGATTCAACAGAAATTAACGATGAAGTTGGTGTTGGAAATCTAAAGCCATTTCTGAGCTAAAACCACAAGCACTCGTGTAAAGTGCTGGATATCATGATAAAATGTTAGATGTCACCGTTTAAGTTCAACCACTAATAACCGGAACCGTAACGATGCGCAACGTGTACTTGTAGTACGAGGTTATGCCACCAGAGGGCTACTCTAGTACCTCTCCCGAGTCTTTCTGCTAGGTCGCGTCACCGAATAGTAACTAGTGTACTTTTTATGACAGTTGTATGAGTATGAATTCAGTGTAGACTTAGAACAAGAAAATGGCTAACTTTTGAGAATAACGTTAGCTATGAAATTTTGTTTTTTACTCGGCAAGAAGGCAGCGGAAACTGTTTATGATGCAAATAGCTTACAACGAACATGCTTTTAGTTAAACTCAAGTGTATGAATGGTTTTCTCGGTTTTAAAACCAAGACATGGTCATTGAAAATCAGCCCTATTCAAATCAACAGCTCGAAGCAATGACAATATCGGCAAAATTTGTAATCTGATTGAAAAATATTGACGCAGGAAAATTGACCAATTAAAGGACTCATCCGGGTTGTTCTGGAGCCTCTTTCAGTGCATTTTGTCCATTGATTTAGGGATGCGAAAAATAGCGGCAAAGTTTTTGTCAAGATTTCTCACCGGAGATCACGTGATCATTGCTTTCAAGCCTGTCATAATATGAATTTGATTTAAAAACGATCCATTTTTTTTTCAACAAAGTCGTTACAGGTAGCGAGTAATTGTGCTATGGGGGTAGGGTCTGGAAAGTAATCAGTCATCTCATGGGAAGTCAATCGACTCACCTTATCCGAAATAAGCACAGCTGCTGGTGAAATGGAATGTGAAGACGATGTTGATGTTTTTTTATATATAAAACTGATCGTATACTAAGAATTTGTCCCTTAAAAAACAGATAGTCAATCAACAATGAAGTGTTCTCCGAGTTACCTTAATCTATGCGTCCTATTCGCCAGATTTAAAAGCTTTGAACTGCTTCCTGTTTCAGGAGATGAAAACAGAATTAACCCTTTGACCTACTTTGTCTCGTCCGATTGCGTGCGTCAGACGCAAAGCAAGTGCACTGTTCTAGATGCGACCGACCACGAGACATGCTCGTGTTTATTGTAATTTGCCTAAATTTTAAGTCCTACTCGTGATTTTAGGTGCAAGGGTGCAAGGAAAGCGGTTTGTCAATGTTGAAGATGCAAAATCCATTATCACAATGTAATTGATTGAAAATGTGTCAACGAATTCAAAACTTCACTATGTTTAAACCAGAATTATTTGTGTAAGTATGGATTGCCGCATAGTAACGAAATAATTCTCTTCATTAGGTGCTTATATTTTAACAAGAGTATGAATTTTTTAGCCAAAAATTTAACTCCCAGAAGAAAGAATATGTTACCACAGCATCGTTCTGAAAATGTTGGAAGAACACTAGAAGCTCTTATATTCAAATCATATTAAGCATTGAATCTAATGTTATGGAGTGTTAACGATTATCATCGAAGAATAAAAATCCTGGAGTATGCATGCCTTTAAGAAATACACTCCTGTTCTCTAGACAACTTTTCCATCAGAGGTTTTAACATTCTTAGAAAATATATTTCCACAGCATTGTACTATAATATAATCGTACATAATATAATGAGAGGAATACTTTTAAATGCCAGACAATAGGCGAACTTTAATAAGGATCGTAATAATAATTAAAACTAATGTTCAATATCACATTTAAAGACCCTTCTATGTTCACCTTCAAGAAATACACTTCCGTCTTCTGGAAAACTTTTTGACTCTAAGTTTGAACACCCTTAGAAGGATATATTACCACTATAGTTCGGTCGTCCATAAGCAATCGTTGTGCCGGAAAATATCGATGCTGTGCGAAAACTAACTGAAAAAGTTCGTCATTTCGTCATGTAATATTTCACGAAGTCAAGAGATGTTTAAGCATTAGTATGACCTGCATACATAAGATTTTTCATGAACATTTGGGTGTTCGAAAGTTCGAAAAGGCCAATCGGCAGTTTGGGATGAAGCAAATCCAACAAAAGTTGTTCGTTCTCGAAGCATTAAGAAACAAATGTTGGGCCGTTTCTTCACTAAAACCGATCTATGGCTCTCGAAAATCAAAAGACTACTAATTCATCGGCAATGCGAGCTCCATACATCAAATGCAACAAACGAGTATTTGGACACACAAAAGATCGAATTAATAGATTATTCCCTCCTAAAGCCCCGACTTGGCACCCAATGACTTTTTCTTGTTCTTAGTAATAAAAAATATAACTATCATCGCCCGAAGAAGCGACTGAGGCCTTCAAAGATCATGTTTTAGAGCTACCATCTTCTTCTTGGACAAAGTGCTTTGAAGGGTGGTTCCATCGCATTGTATTGTATAGATATTGAATCTTGATTATTTTGAAAGCAATAAAAATATTTTTGGTAAAGTTAATTTGTTTATTCTTTCTATTCTCAATGCATAAATAGCAATCCTCGTCTACAAATGTACAAGTCATTCCCTTATAATATGGTGGATGGAAAACTTTCAAATATAGAACATTCGACGTATATCATATTCAACATTAAATCTAATGATATTATCACCCATTTTATACAGTTGCTTTCAGTCTTTCAGTGGCAAATAAAAAAGCGATCAACTTTTGTTACCACAAATTAAAAACAAATTATGAGGTCAAATTTTGTCGACACCTGAAAAAGCGGTTGATGCTTTTAAAATGCATGTTTTCGAGGTATCTCAAATGGCTACTCAAAAAAGTACTTCGAGCGGATGCAAAAGTGTATTTGTCTTCATGGAGAATATATTTAAAAACAATAAACTCATGTACCATGATTTATTTTTCATTTTTGTTCTCTATTCCCGAAATATAAAAGGCATACCTCGTATATCATCAATTTTATAAATTTTAATTTTAAATACTTCCAATTCTTTCCATTAAGAAAATGGTAAATATAAATTAAATATACGTGGAATCATTTAATGGAATGTACAATAAAAAAATGATTATTGCGACCTTAACAACTTTTAAATATATTGACACATATTCTTCGTTGATATTATATTTAGCGTATGTAGCGTTATAAATGCATACAAATAATAACGGCAAACATGCAAGGTATCATTTACTTACGACCTGCTAACCATCTTTTGTTGATACATTGCTTAAATAAACCACGCAAACGCCTTTAAAAATGTGGTCCGCAGTTTATAGGGTACTGGGTTCAGTAAATATTAAACACGTTAGCACGTGACGTCCGGAGTGTTTTATTACCCCACGTTAAAATGCAAATGAATCCAAATTAATCATAAGCATCGGGATGTTAATCCTATTTTGCCGTTTATACCTAACTTGGTATTTATATACTTAATAATATATTTTATAAATTAATTATAATATTTTATACATCTAATCACTGTAATATATATGAAGTAATTAAATACGTTGTTTACATTAGTATGCATGAGAATAATTTTGGGAAAATCTTTATCGAAATCTACTTAATAATAATATGTGCTGGTTTTGATATAAATTGCTATTAAATATCACGAATATAAATTATCTGATAATAAATTATCTAAAATTTATTTGAATAATTGTTTTTAATAATATCTTCACCCTATAATTTTTATATCAATATTGTTTCTGATTAGTAAAACTCAGCCACTAGTTTTAATCTGAAAATGTAGAAAATTCGCATGCAATTTATCAAGAGCGAAAGGCATAATTTGTCAAGTGTGACTCAGGAAAATATTTGTAACTATGAAAATGCAAAACCAGCTGACACCATATAGTCAACGAGATGTTAAACAACTCGATTTTAGGCTTCAAGTACAGCAATATTTAAATGAGACATTTCTTTGCAGATGGCTAGGATGGATGGAAATGATTAAATGGTCAACCAGGTCACCTGATTTAACTCCTCTTGACATTAAAATTTGGATTATATTAATAGAGAAGAATAATCTGTAGCAAGAGCTCGAGGTCGTTCACGGGTGAACGACTAGAGAATTACGAAGCACGACTTTAAATCCATCCAAAAACCACGAGAGAAATCCTAAGTTTGCTGGAATACGTAGCATACTATAGTATAGTGACTATACATACATATGTCGGATTTTGAAAGAGAGGGTAGTTACGTTTTACATGTGCAAGTAAATGTTGCAAAAACACCTATGGTCTATAGCTCATTTACGGAATTGTACTTAAATATTTTTTTATTTACTCTATTGTGTTATTTCTAGAGATAATAAATAAATAGTGTATAAGTGTATATACAGAAAATGACTAAATTCTGATAAATTAAAAATTTGTGAACTAAAAATAAATAAAAATAAAACTATTTAGATAACAAAACTGTTAGATTTTCAAATTGGTTTTATTGCAAACACTACAAATGTTTTGCCACACATAATGGCAGACCATTTAGGTTATAACAGATCGGCAACTGACGTTTGCTCTATTTCGCAATGAGCTGCTAACCCAGCCTCAAATATTCCCGTTTCACTTCCGAACTTTATATGGGATCATCGAACAATTATTACAGAATTGTGAAAAATTCACTTAATAAGGAGAGAAAAAATGCTGTAAATAGCGGAAATTAGAAATATATGTAAAGAAAAGTTGATGGCAAAAATTACTTACAATGTAAGTAAATTTTTATTTTTCTAGAAAACAATTCTATAACTTTCGAAGAAAATGCCTTGCAGTTTAGAAGATAAATTAGAAAATTACAATATAATTATAAAAATTACCGAAATATCCTAAAATTTTGGTAAAGAATTCAAGATCTTGAATTGAAGTAGTTTTTGAATACCTTGAAGAAATATCTTTAAAACACGAAAAATATATGGGACCTTTGAATAAAATTACAGAAATTTAATATGATAAGTACCTCATGAATCACGGGATAGAACAAAAATCACCGTATTTTGATGGTCAAACATCTTAAACAAATTTCCTCAAGGAATTTGATGCCGTTGTATCAACAAATCGATCAGATATAGAAGAAAAAACTATATTATATAATGCTATGTGCTCAATCTTCACTGTATAAGATAGAGAATATTATCGGTCTTCAACTTATCAAATTTGGCGTTATTTCGATAATATTCCTGTTAAACTTGAATACACTCATGAAGAAACATCTACAACAATTAATTTCGCTTTTTTCCTTAATCTTTTTTTAAACTACATATTTACAACTACAATGTAGCAGTATTTGTAACTTCTGTATTTTCTTTTTTTTAAATAGTACCCCTTTAGGGTTTTATTCTCTTTCATATCACTATCATGTCAATCCTTATACGAATATTTTACAAAGTAATCATCATTTATTCAAGCTTATTTCCAGGCTTTGACGCAATATATTGAACACATTTACCAATCGCAACTTAAAACACGGTTTTAAGAATTAGAAAAAAATCTGCAAGAAACTGAATCAGATAAAGTTCGTTTAACACGACTTGTATATAAAGTTTATATTATAAACAGATACAAATAAGAATAGGAGGAGATTTTTGCTGTACAGGTATTTTTAAACGTATAGAGAAACACAGCAGGCGTTAATACATGAACGCAATCTCAAAGAAGAAACGCTAGAAACAACAGAATATTTTTGAAAAACAGAAGAAAAGTTACTAGACAAAATATTGGAAAATTTTAGAAGATTCTAAGAAAATTCTCGTAATTTGTAAGATACATTCCAACAATATCAAGCAAGAAATGATGAAACATTTGAAAAATGGTAGAAAGATTTATAAAAAAAAAATTTGAACCTTTTAAAGAAAAACACTAGAATTTTTGAAAAAGACAAAATGTTGGAAAATTTTTAGAATATTCGAATAAAATTCTCGTAATTTGCAAGATAAATTCCAACAAAATGAAACACGAAATGATGAAATATATTCAAAAAATGGAAGAAATATTTAAAAAAAAAAAATTAGCATCCTTTGTAGAAAAATACTAGAGTTTTTGAAAAAGATAAAATGTTGGAAAATTTTAGAATATTCGAAAAATTTTGTTGTAATTTGCAAGATAATTAAAAAAAAACAAGAAATGATGAAATATTTCGAAAAAGAAAAATTTCTGAAAAATTTAGAATCTTTTGAGAGAAGAAGTTTCTGGAAAACTCGAACAAATTAAAAACTCGAGATAATGTGTTTAGAAAACTCAAACAGATTGAAGCAGAAAATATATAGAACCATCGAGCAAAATAATTACAAAAATTCAGGAGAATAAAATACAATGAAATAGTTGCTTATCCTGCCGACAAGGCGAAAATGCAATCATGCAATTACCTGACTTTGATGTATACCCTAAATAAATTTCCTTGTACAATTTGAGTATGAATCATCCATAAAAGAATGGGATATAGAAGAGAAGACGAATGCATCTAGAACTACATGGGGATGCAATAAATGTTTAACAAATTCAATAGGCTATGATGGATTCATCTGGAGAAACAAGAATGTTCAAACACATTTTGAACATGTCAAAAATCTGATGAAAGTCGGCATGGTTGAAGCAGATATAGCTCGTTTAACAGGACTTGAATCGGCAAGGGCTAGATAGGTCTTACTTATAAGAATGAGTGCATATCAACTTTAACTGCTTCCAAACTCTACAAAGCCATTTGCCGACCCTCGTTGGGATACGGTCTAATCCTCCTTTCCGAATCAATCTTTCAAAATCTTGTAATAGTAGAACGCATTATACTGTGCAAACTCATAAAACTACACCACCAAAATAATGCCCTTCATAATCCATCAAATACAGTCTTTTATGAATCCATAAATATTATCCCCATAAATGAACTACTTTACACCAAAATAGCATCAAATCAGTCTAATTTCAATATCCTTAAACGTTACTGTGTTTATCAAAATACTAACATGTCCCTGAAAGTATAACACCCTACGGAATCTTTATTTGAGAAGATACTATCTTATAAAAGTAATTAACTTATCTTCCACACTTTATCCTATTCTTTTATATACAGCACTTGTATAACCTCATACTTCTAAGTACATCTTGTAAATATTACCCGCGTAGGTGTTTTGTAGGTGTTTTGTAGCTGTTTTTGACACCATGAAATTTAGGAGAAGGTTCGAAGGTTTGGGCAAGTATCTCATAATTCATGCAATGAAAATGTAACCGCAGTATTTTGATGATCAAACGTCCTGTACCAATTTCCTCGGAAATTTGAATCTGGTACATCAGAAAATCGATGGAATATGGAAGAGAATATTTTAGCACCTAGTGATATGTCTTCAATTCTGAAAAATTAAAGAAATTGGTGGAAAATTCTATAACCTTTAAAGAACTTCTAGAGAGGCGAAGATAATTCTCGCAATTTGTAGTTAAATTATCGAAATTTTTTTAAATAAAGCTTTTCTGCTTATAATTATTTATGATAATTATTTAATTTTATCCCCACAACCAACCCCTATTAACCAAATTCTGTATCCCTCGAAACCCAAATATCCCTTCTAGATATCAACATCCTCCGCTCATAATTCATCAATTCATTTATACGAATTATCAAGATAGTTCAGCTAGAACACATAAATAATTTCAAGACAGGGCAAAAAGACGGACTAACACCATCTATTTGTACTGTGTATTATGTATTATTTTCAGTCCAAATAAAGATTATTGTATATATATATATATATATATATAATTATTTAAATTGCTGGCAAAAAGTAAGTAATTGCTTTAGAAATCTAGAAAAAAATATTATTTGAAAATTCTTCAACCTTGAAAGAAAGATAGGGGTGTTTTTACTTGCTCGACTAACCAACTACATGAGGCAGTGTGTTAATAGGCTCCTGCGTTTGAGACGGAATCCGTCAAAAGTATTATTAAAAGTCAAGGTCGTATGCAAAAATATCGAAATAGAAAAACGAAACATACATGATACAGAAAGTGACGAAGGTTTTGATAAACAAGGAAATAGTAAGGTGCTGAAATTGTAGAATATTCGCCCATATTCAACGTAGTTGTAAAAAGATGTCCATTTATTCCAGCAAGAGACGATTAAAGAGGACGACCGTCAGCTTATATAAACATCGTTGGAAAAAGTGCGAAAATTTATTACATCAAATTGATAATGTTTTGTGGATGGTGGATGGATGGAATTTTTCGACCGACTGTAATAGAATAATCTGCTACTATTTACGGAAAAATTAAGTTTATGATTAGCTGATGAATTCATTGTTGGCATGAACGTCATGAATACTAAATGCTTCAAACTGGTCCTCAACAATCTTCGAAGTTAATGGGGAAGAAGTAGTATTTAACATTAAAACAGCGTTTCTCGATTCAAATTTTGCAATGTGAAGCTGTAGATCCTATTGGCATTTTTAGATGTGTAAAGGTTCAGAATGGTGATGCACGCTACTCACAGCAGACAGTCAATGATTGGTTTCGGAATTTCAAAAACGTCAGTCGCATTGTGGTCCAAAGATCTGTGTAGATTGTGGACAATCCTATTTTGTTTAATAACTAAAAAAACACGAAAATATTTCGTAAAATCTACAACAAATGAGTCTTATTAAGACTACAAAAACAAACCACTTTTGAAACAACTACTTCTCTAGCTAATACTTCGACAGACATTGAATAATACAAAAGTAATTTGCGTGTTACAAAATAGCAAGGCTATCAATGCAACACTAGTTTGAACGTATTTCCTTCTGTAAAATGAAATAGTTCATTTTACAGAAGGAAATACGTTCAAACTAGTGTTGCATTGATAGCCTTGCTATTTTGTAACACGCAAATTACTTTTGTATTATTCAATGTCTGTCGAAGTATTAGCTAGAGAAGTAGTTGTTTCAAAAGTGGTTTGTTTTTGTAGTCTTAATAAGACTCATTTGTTGTAGATTTTACGAAATATTTTCGTGTTTTTTTTAGTTATTAGTTAATTTTCTACAACGTAAAGGACTTATATATTTTACTATTTTGTTTAGTCATAAGAACGTAAAAACAAATAAAAACCATAGACATATAAATGTTAAATCTATGAACATCGGCCAATTTTTCTCCTGTTTTTTCCATATTTACTTACAATTTTGCACATATTGCTGAAAAATTCTACATCTCTTTAAGAGCTTCTAGAATGCACGAAGAAAACTAACTAATGTAGAAGAGAATTATTATTGTTATCGTAAATTCCAATAAAATAAAGCAAGACATTTAGAAAACTACAGTCAATGCAGAGATAAAACGCTAGAAATAGCGAAAAATTCTTAAAAATTTAAGAAAAGTTGTTGGCTGTAAGGTAAGAAATGTTACAAATTTAAAGAAATTTTCTAGAAAAAAAATTGTTTGAAAGTTTTGCAGGCTTCGAAAAAAATTTCTTGCAGTTTGAAAGAGAAATTGTTAGAAAATTACAATAACTATAGGGTGTCCCAACAAAAGCGCACAAGAGGGCCAGATTTAAATTTGCCGCCATTTTCTTAATACGAGTTGTACGGTAATTTGTTTGACAGTACAGACCACGTGATTTAAGAATATAAAGAAGTATTCAAACGAACGTTTAATTATTGTAAAAATACATTACAAAAATGGTGAAAGTTTTGCGAAAACGGTTCGCCAATTACGTCAAGTTTTCGGTCGCAATAATGCGTCAAATGAATGTTTAATTAAAAAATTTGAGACCAAATTTACGCTGATGGATCAGACATTGTCCGTCGTCGTTGTTGTCGGTGACAGCCACAGTAAGAGAATCCAGGAACTTCCATTCGGCATCGTGGCCAAGGATTAAACATTTTTAGAAGCACTATGCAACAAATTTTGGTGAAAGATCTGCATTTGCATGCGTACAAGGTTCAATTGGTGCAAGAAATCAAGGATTTGCTGATCATCATTTTTTTCAGATGAGGCACATTTCAAATCGATGGATACGTAAATAAGCAAAACTATCATATTTGGGGTGCTGAAAATCCTCGGGTGATACTCGAAAAACCAATGAATCCACCGCGAGTAACTGTTATGTGCGCATTTTGGGCTAGCGGAGTTATTGAGCCGTATTTCTTTGAAAATGCGGCTGAAACTATTAATGGTGTGCGCTATCGCGAAATGTTTTTGTGGCCCGAATTGGATGTGATTGATGTGGATGACATGTTTTTCCAACAAGACGGTGCGACCTGCCGCACTGCACGTGAAACAATGGTGTTACTGCAGACCAGACTTTTTTCTTTGGAGCTATGTGAAGGAAAAGGTGTATACGAATAAGCCTAAAACAGTTGAACATCTTAAAGAGGATATACGGCGCGTTATTACTGAAATAGTCACATTTTTGCGAGAACGTTCTTCAAAATTTCAACAAAAGAACAACCTTGTGCCAGAGGTTTCGTGGTGGCCATTTGCCTGATGTATTTCACGTTTGATCGGAACTATTTTTCTTTATGTTTAAATAAAAATGGTTGCTTAATTAAAAAATTAAATGTGTTTTTCTTTAAAATTAAATCCGGCGCTCTTGTTGGGACACCCATCAAACTAGAAATAATTAATGAATGTAAATAGAAATTTGAAAAATCATAGACATATAAATGTAAATTCTATGGTTATCGACCATCTTTCTGTTTTGTTTTTTCAGATTTACTTACAATTTTATAACATTTTTCAAAGAAGAAGTTAAAGTTAAAGATAATAAAAAAATTAAACAACTTTCATAAAAACAATATTTTTATAAGCGTCTCATTAAAATTTTTGTAATGTTTTCCTGCTTCATTTAAAAACTATAACCATTACATTAAAAGTTAAACAAGAAATAATTATAGCGAATAGTAAAATTTTTGGACTCTTACTGCCTGTCAAGAATATGGATTAGAGTGGAAGATCATCGGACCGCACTCCGCCTTCTATCTAAAATTTTTGTATGTTTTGTATTTTTTTTATATATTTTCCTGTGTATTTTGTTAAGAAGAAAGCTAAAGCATAATAAATAAATAAGCAGTTTGGATAATTTTCTTTCCTACAAACTATACTACATAGTAAATTGTAATAAAATACGTGAAATTGCTGAGAATGTAATATTATAACATGATGGTTTCTCTTTGATTTATGAATATCGACATTATGGTACAGTGACAATTCTCATTTCAAAAGAAGATGAACAATGGCACCTCTCTGACCTAAATATTTTCTTTCCGCAAGTGTAAATGGTATCCAATCTATTAGGGGGAATACGCTCGTAGTGCTTTTACGTTTTCTTATATTTTACAACGATTTAATTCATTTATAACTTAATTTTTCTTACTTTTGAGGCTTAGAAATGGAATATTCAGGAGGAAAAAAGCAATATTTTCGACATCTACTCTTTTTCGCTTTCCATCTAGGCCAAAACTCTGCTGAAGCAGCCCGGGATATTTGCAACGTATACAGAGAAGGTGTTATAGATAGGCGAGTCTACAGCACAAAAATGGTTTGCCAAGTTCAAAAATGGCGATTTTGACGTCAATGACATGCCCCGTAGCGGAAGACCTTCTCAACTTGACGAAGGGCGTTTCAAAACACTTTTGTAGGAGGACGGTAAGCATACAAGTTGTGATTTGGACGAAAAATTGAACTGCGATCATAAAACGATTCTCAATCATCTTTATTCAATAGGATTTATCGAAAAACTGGGAGCCTGGGTGTCTCATGAGCTTAACGAAAACAACAAAGAAAATCGCCTCCAAATTGCTTCTCAGCATCTCGCCCGCCATCGAGGAACACGTGGTCATAAACAACGCTTTTTTACCAAATCGTCACGGGAGATCAGAAATGGTGCCTATAGATAAATATGAAGCAAATTGATTGAGAGTTGGGAGGACAGAAACAGAAACAGCGAATACATAATTGATTAATTTATCGTTATAACTATTTGTTTTTGCTTAAATAAAAGTCTTTGATAAAAACGTTACGAACTACAGGGAGGTACTTAGACACACATCTCCATTTTTCAGATATACGTATAAATTTGTACACATAATGTGTCAGTACAATCAGAAGAGATAGAGTACATCTAGGCAAAGGTAAATCCGCAACTCCTTATGCCAGACGCATATCAGAAAGCTCAGTTCTCGTATTCTATCCTACTACCACTCTCTTGACACACAAAATCGAAAAAAAGTTTCATAGCGAGTGCAGAAGGACCAACCGTGTGTGCACGTGGACTAGGTTATGGCTTCAGCGACATCTATCGCCTACATTAGTTACTTTTCTATTTGTACTCTATCTCTTATGAAATTTTGTAACCGCTGTATATAATTTAGCCAAATGTATAATTATATTACCGAAAGAAAGACTTATTATGAAGCTAAACAGATTTCTTGCATTGTTATTTAGAAGAATAATAAAATTCGATTCTTACTAGTATAATTATATAATCTGTTTGAGTTTTTGTTTAAATGTTTTTTAGGATGTTATCATATAAGAATAGAATAATAATAACTATATTGCTAATTGTTAAAAAGGTACATAAGCTACTTTGTCGATAATTTTGTATAAAATACATTCTAAATATTAACAATAATTAGTACTTTGAATTTCTTATTGAACAGTAAGGTTCGTTAAAAACAAGACAACAATGCGGATACAAAATACATTTCCCTGTAGCAACACACGAAGTAATATTTGATGGTTGACTGAATCCAACCCATGGGTCATACATTATCGATCATTGATAAAGGATTTACTCCTACAATTATGATGAAACGAATTTCGACGTCAATTACGTTCAAATTTCGACTTTCGATCCTTTGCCGAAATTTATTGTCCAAGAATTCACATTCTCACATTGAGGCCACATTACCAAAAAAAGTATGTGGAGATTAACAGTTTACGCGGCATGTAATTACATAGCGGTCGATTAGGATCTGTTCATATTTCGTGAGTCTGTAATTTACGAGCACTTTCTATTTCGCGGAAGATAATTCATGGAGCATTGGGATTTTTCAAAATTTTCAATATCTGGGGCGACGCATAATCGAGCAGAATGATTGATATTGATCTTGAGAGAAAAAAAAATGGAATACTTACATCTAGGAGAGCGGAGTGGTTTTCCCTGGGCCCGTTTTCGTTTTCTATCAGCTCGACCTCTGTCAAGTCGACGGAACAATACGCAGGCTCGAGCGTGTCTTCGTACTGCTCGTTGTTGTGCTGAAAAATTCGAAAAGATCACATAAATAAATTTCCGTTGCCGCAATGATTGTGGCGCAATTACGTACCAGAGGTCTGAGATCGGGATGGTAGAGAACGTGCCCATTGTTGTTCACGATAAAAGAGTAACCATTTACACCGAGCTGGAAATAAGTAAATAACGTTAGTACTATATTCTTGTATTTGCATACTTTTCTAAGGTACTGCGCAAGCATACTTTAATTTTTGCTTTCCTAATTAATATATAGTCAAAATTGAAATTAAATCTTTATACCTTAATTAAAATATTATAGAATTGCATATTACACTTCAAATGTTTATTCCTTTTGTTTTGACATATCCTTTTAGAGATTTTTCTTTAAATAATTTGTAGACATTTGAATAACTAATAAACAAAATTAGTAGAAGTAGTGTTTTGGTGCTGCTGACCTGAACTAAGGTTGCTGCACTATTTAATTGAATAATAACTTCCCATGTTGAAGGAACTTGTTTTGAATGTAATGCAGAAAATGCCTAGATTAAGACATTAGTAAACATATCTGAGACAAAACTGGGTCAAATATTTATTTACTTTGTCATCCTAAAATCTAGTGTTAAATTCATGGATACAATTATAAACATAATTGTATTATTTAAAAGGAATGGTTACTTTTATCAAAATCTGGTGCTTTATAGATTAGGAATATGTTGTGTGGTCCACACATTGATCTTTAATGTGAGATTACCAATTAAATTATTTATTTCAATTATTTCAAGATTAACATTAATGGTTTTCCACATGGGCAAATTGATGAAACTTCTGAACACATCTTGTTAGTGCAAAAAGCAGAAAAGAATTTAAGAAGAGCACCATGAAAGATGAAAATCAGCATTTTCAAAGATGATAATGATAAAGGTGAAACGAGAGGAAGTTCAATATCAAAAAAGTGCATAAAGGAAAAGGGGGAAAATACAAATGCACGAGCATTGAGGGAAAAGAAGATGGGTCAAATAGGTAGGACAAAAGTAAAGAAAAAATAAAGAAAGGGAAAAGCAAAAAAATAAGGGCAAAGATAACTGCGAATTGAATTGAAAGATGTAGAAGAGACGATACTGATGTAAACAATAGAAGAAGCAGTAAGTCAATGTTTTCCAAAACGGAACTGCATTTGAAGAATAATTACAATATTAAACTAAAAAAGGTGAACAAGAAATTATAATACAATTGATGGTGGAAGCTATTTCTTTGTGATATATATTGGAATCGGGAATTACAAAACAAAACTCTGTTAATATCAAAGTGCACTTTCTTTCTAAAGTTACTATTTTGGAGTAATTTCGACTTGGTTAACAAATCTTCAGCGAAACATGATGATGAAATAACAAAACTTTTAAACTTGTTTTGGAATATTACTGTATCAAAAAAGAAATTAGATAAAACGCTTTAGTACCAGGAATTAGAAGATAGTTAGATAAAGGATAAACATTAGGTAGGGTTGGCAGAAAAAAAAGAATGGGTAAAAATAAAAGAGGCTTTAGATGAGAATATTAGGACATTAAGAAATAATATAATTATAATAGGGGTAAGGATTAAATTGAAAGATGTGGAATAGGGATGGAGAAAATAGAAAGGGCAGTAGGTCGATATTTTCAGAAAAAATAATCGCATTTGGAAAATTATTACTATATTGACTTCTATGAAACACCTAGAATTTATTGAACATTTTTATTGAAATCTAGAATCTATTTTTATGAAACCAAGTGATTATTAAAATTTGAATAAAATCTGGGCAATTGTTTTTTTTTATTTTTCCTTTGCACTTAGTAACAATAAATTTGAAAAAAAACAGTAAGTGTGTAATTAACTGTCTATTTTGCAAATTGATTGTTTACGATTTCCTTCTAAACTTGAGATCAATGCCAAGAGTACGTCAACATCAATAATTTTTCCAAATAACTAATTTTGAACGTATGAAATGTTACAACGGTCTTGAGATGTTGGTCCAAATAGTCCGAGAAAAAAGGTTAAATAACGTCGCCCTGGATCTAGATGTCGTCGGAGGAGTACGGATCGCGAAGAACGTAGACTTTTGGCTACAAGAGACAGTTTTTTCAACAACTCGGTCAATTGCAAATGATTGGATGAGAGGTGTAGGACCCTGGATGTCAATGTTATCTGTACTACTGAACTTAACCTTTGAAAATGATAGGTTATGATCGAAACAAATCTCAGGAAATTGAAAATAAATGTTGCACTATGGAAGATAACAAGTGTTTTTCTTCACCAAATTTATAAGGAGATTAACTTTCAAAAAACAGAAGGAAAATCAAGAAAATTTAAAGACATTACAGATGATAAGAATGCAAGAACGTAAATTAAGTTGACAAAATAAAGTAGTATTCAAAATTTTAAACAAATTTATAGAAGATGATTAGAAGGGTGAAATAATATATAAGGGTCTGAAAAGAAAGTCAGTGATAAATTACATGTTGGTTACAAATATTGATATTTATTTATCTAATGGGTGAATATAACTGTTTAGAAAAACTTACAAATATTGATTCTATAGGTGTAAACAAAAACTTCGACTTCACATGGAAAACCTCAAGTTCACATCCACGTGTTAGAGTTAAAGTAAGAGAGTTTAGGACTAAGAAAACACAGGGTTCACATTTTTTTCTATAACTGTGAAGCTAAAGGGTCGACATAAGTCAACTGGTGAATAGAAAATAATATGTAGAAAAGGCAGATAGCCTTTTGACAAATTAATACACCCCATTCATTATTCATTTTAATGTAAATATGTACAAAATTTGTCAATAAATATATGTTACTACTACTACTAATATAGAAATGATAAAGTTGCAAATCTTCATCAAAACAAGACAAAGTTAGAAGATATTGTAAAAGGAGATTGATATATAAAAACAAGGAACTTCGATACCAAGGAGATTCAACTTTAACGTACAGAAGAAGAATGAAAAAAGACAAAGACAGTGCAGAGAGCAAAGCAGTAAACAATGAGGAGAGGAATTAGTGCTTTATTTTAGAAAGTTGATGTATTTACGAAAAAATTAGGTAAATAAATTATAAGGAGGAGGAAATCAGTTTCCAAAGTGGCAGAAAGAAAGGATTATTGTGATCGTAAAGTAGGGGAGGAGACGTAGCCAATTACAATATGGGATAGCATATATAAAATTATTACAAAGGCAGTGAAACAATAATATTATTAAATAAAAAACTTTAAATATCAAATTTTTCCAATAATGCTTAAAAATGAAAGTTACTCCAAAATGTGTGCAAGTAAAAACTAACCTCCAAACAAGAAAGATGAAGTTAAGTCTTGGATTTACAAACGAGATATCTTATTCACATATATCAAAATGTTGTATTGCGAACTTACTTTCCATTTACACCCAGTGGAATTTGATCTTCTGGATGACTATGTCAGAGAAAATGTGAGCCGTAATTGCCACAAAAAAATTCTGGTCCAAAGGAAGAAACTCCGCGCCCTACTACAAGAGAAAATGAAGAAAACGGACACTAAGAAGAACTAGTCCACCCATCTTCATACTGAGGCAAGTTTTTATCCGAGTTTCGTGAACCATTCCGAAGTGCAGTTTGAAAACACGGAAATAGAATTTCTGAAATTAGGCTCAAACTATTCTTCATAGAACAACAAAGATACCTTGATTGTAGAATCAGAACTAGCTCAAAAATATGTCCCTGACTGTGAGTATACTAAATATAAAATAGCTAACTTTATTATATCATTAAATCAATTAAGAAGAAAATTAAACATAACAATTTGATTGTCGCCAAAGCAGATAAGAGAAATTCAGTACGATTTTATACAGGCTTCGCATGTCATAGAATTAAACACAGACCCAACATCTAAATTCCAAAAAAAGTCAGTGTTATACAAAGTTAAAAAGTTTTCTATTTGTGAAGAATAATGTATAACGAAGTAGAAGCCATCATCGTTAACAGTTATATTATTAAGAGTGAGAAAATCAGCAAGAAAGAAAAGATGGAAGAACGTAAACCAAATAAACAAATTAACTGGCGTATAAAAAAATAAGGGAGGAATTACTGCTTCTTTTTAGAAAGTTGCTGTATTGAAGAAGAAAGTAGGTAAAGGTATTTGTACAAAAAATATATTTAGTAAATGTGAAATAGAAGATGCCAAGTGGTTTCAGATGCATTTATTTTAAACATCAATGCAATGGCTACAAAGAAAGGGTAAATTATAAACAGATAGGGATTAAATTGAAAAATATAGAAGAGATATTAGTGATTGGGAAGATAAAAGGGTAAGTCGATGTTTTTAAAAAAGGTATCGCATTTGGAAAATTATTACAACATATTAACAAAGAAAAGGAAAGAAGTTATGAGTTGGATGGTAAATCTTACTTAGATATTTTAGATATATTAATTGATGAGGCCGTTATTTGTTGAAAATTCATATTACTTGTTAAGTATTAAAGTAAAAACATTTTTTTATTTTTCAAAAACTTTTATTTGTTGTTAAGTATTAAAGTAAAAACACTTTTTTAATTTTCAAAAACTTTTATTTGTTCGCCTGAAGAAGCTACAGTGTGGCGAAACAATTGTTGCGTGTAATTCCAACAAATAAAAGTTTTTGAAAATTAAAAAAGTGTTTTTACTTTAATACTTAACAAGAGATGTTTTAGAGTTGGAAAATGAAATATAATAACAGAAAACTTCAATACTAAAGAGATTAACTCGTAAGAATTAGAAAGAAAATCAATAAAATCCGAAGGAAAATAATTAAATAAAAATAAATTTTGAGGGTAAAATAATATGAGTCAGTGATAAATATTTTTATGGTGTAGGTTGCAGATGGTGTTAGAGATAAAGTAAAAAGTTTAGGGTGGAAAACGCGCGGAATTCACACAATTTTTTGGAACTATGAAGTTAAAGATCGACGTTAGTAAATTGGCCAATAGAAAACAGGAGGGAAAGGGAGTGGAAACTAGAAATTGTATACCAAATCTTCATTAAAACATGTCGAAGTAAGCAGATATTATTGTGGAATGAAATTGAAATATAATAACAAGGAACTTTTATACTAAGGTACAAAAGGAAAATCAAGAAAATCTAAAGACATCACAGAAAGTAAAGAGAGAGAGATGAAAGCCAATGAATCAATGGAAAATGTGGTGGGATTCGAAATTCTAAATAGATGCACAGAAAGAGATTGGGAGGGTGAAATAATATATATGATTATGAAAGGAAAGTTAGTGATAAATCATTTGTTAGTTGCGGATGGTACTAGAGATGAAGTAGAGTTTACATTACGATCAATCAACCGCTTTATAGAACAGAAGTGCTGGTGGATTATAAGTTAGATAGCAAACCTTTTTAAAAACATGACGGAGTTAGAAGATATTGTGGAAGGAGATTTAAATATAATAACAGGAAATTTTAATAAGATTGATCTTCAAGAAACATAAGGAAAAGCAAGCAGATCCAAAGGCAGTATGAAAAGTAAATAGAGAAGGAAGTGAATCGAATAAACAAATGAACAGGGATTCAAAATCGAGTTCAAATGTGTACATCAACTTCCATTTAAAAAACCCAAGGAGGTAACAATTGTTTGGAATCTGTAGTAATTGGACATCCCCCGTAATGAATTTGAATATTTATTATATTAATTTTAATTTTATTTGATATTTAAATATATATAAAAAATATGTTAAGCAAAATAATATCAATGAAATATAAACAAACTTAAATTAGAATGATTATTTGATTGTCCATTATTAATGTTATTAATATTTAATGAAGGATACAATCGTATCACTTCACATTTTCCGTTTTTGGAGACAAAGAGAAGTGCGGAATTTTGCAGGAAATGCCATTCGTACTTGTGAAACTATTCCTCGTAGACTTTCGGAAACAGGTTCTCTCTATATGGAGAAGACAGACGTACGTTAACTCCTAGTGAAAGTATTGAATATACTTATTGGGATTATTGATAACTATTTTGTCAGAATGGCAAACATTCGATGGAATTTTATGGCATAATTAATTATAATATGCAAGTCGTTATAAAGTGAAATTACCGATAGGCCTAAAATATAATTAATATTATTGAATTTCTAAATGACAAATATATCTATGTTGAGCAAGTGAAATTATTAAGAGCAATCAAAATGACAAATTTATGAATTTTGTGGTATTTCTAGGATACATTTTTTATATTGATACTTTCTATTTGAGAAATCAGAATTTAATCCGACAATGAAGAGTTTATTATAATATAATTTAGAAAAAAATAACAATGATTTATGTATACTATATATTGGGTTATATGAGTATTAGAAAATATGAAAAAAAAATTGAAAACATTCTGAAAGATATTGTTCTAAATAATTATATTAAAGAATAAAATTAAAAAATAAATTTATAGAAAAATGATTTAATAAAGAAGGAGATACGATAACTAGGTTTTACCACTTTATTTATTTTTACCAATAAAGTAGCAAAACAAAGTCATCGTGTCTCTTTTATTAGATTCAATATGTACCAGAATGTAAACGTCTCCACGATTAAATTATTATTATATTATATTATATCTACGTTATTGTATAGCAAAGTGCTAAGTAAAGATTATTACTATTAATATTATTAAACATTGAAACATGATTTTATTAGTAGAACGAAACAAAAACCTTCAAAAAGAATACGTTATATTAATCTCTAATCGGATTTACCACTATTCTTTTTCCTATAATAATAAATTTAATATGAAGAAAGAAGGTCTGACAACGGACTCGTCTTTAAGCCCCTTTAACAAAATCCTAGGTAAACACACATACATCAAATGGTAAAATACGTATGTAGACGATATAGTAATATATTTGCCAGCACGTGCAGACAAGGTATTCAATTTCCGAATTAAATGAATTCTCTTCGATGAATATTCACAGCTGGAACGGAAGCTTAACATACTTGACATACTTGAAATAATATCCTAGCATCTGATGTGTGTAACAATTATATCATCACTGACGCAATACTTCTTAAAATCTCAAAAACCGAATTTATTTTGTTTTCTATGTGTATCTGTGCAATATTTTCTCATTATCAACTGTTTTCTCTAAGACTTGCAAGAAAAAATAAATTGGCCAACCGTCTATCCTTGTTATAGACCTTTTTTTATTCCTATTTTAATTAAAGTTTCATTATTTTATAAAACGTATTGAAGTCTTTTACGTTGTAGAAAATTAACCAATAATTAGAAAAATACGAAAATCGTAGAGAAATGGTGCGAAAAAACGTTGCACTTTGTTAACCTCAAGAAGACAGAATTAGTACTGTTCACAAGAAAAAGTAGGATTAACAGAGGTAGACTTCCGAAACTCTTTAACAACCAGTTGTGCTTTCCTAACGAGGTGGAATACCTCGATATAACACTGCACTGCATGCTCAACTGGGAGAACCACTTAGAACACAAGCTGAAAAAGCCTGTGCCATCTTCTAACAGTGCAGAGGTGCGTAAGGACCAACCTGCTGTTTCAAACCAAAGGTATCTCAGTGGCTCTACACTGCAATTGTCAGACCAGCTCTGGTATATGGAGCGTTAACCTGGTGGCGGCAATCGAAACTACTGAACCTGACGCCTGGAAGTAAGCACAACCGTTAGACTAAAAACAAATGACACGTGGAGCCCGGTAGCAAACGGGAGAATACTAAGAGAGGCGGGATCAATCAATGAATCTCGCAACAGTGTCGCACCGAGACACCTGTTTAAGCGACAATACGAAATAAAAAATCAGATTGACGATAAATCAAAAATTTTATACCGTCGAGGCTAGGAATCGTTTACTGCCAAGAAATTGGCCTGAGACTTCGCATCCCCCTAGGTAGAAATGTGACGATTATCCAAACTTTTCGGGATACTCGAACGTACCCGGAAATATACTGGAACTGGCAGTCTCAAACAAATCTATTTTGTTTCTCACTGACAGCAAATCAAGCATAGCTGCGCTATTGAGACCAAGGGTGGCCAGCTGTATAATACTGGAGTGCAGACAAGCTCTAGAAAAACTTGCCGCAACCAACAGAGTTACAATATCCTGGATTAAGGGATATTCAAATAATGGAGGGAATGACTGGACCGACAGGCTAGCCAGAAAGGTTGCCCTTTAGAGGGTAGGCACTTACCATCTCCCGAATACCATAAAGAAACTTCCCTTAGGGAACACAAAAAGGAATGACTACAAACTGACAAGTATGTGATCGCCAAAAAAATCATTTACTTACCAAGACCGAAACTAAGCAGGAAATAATTGAACTACCGAGAAACAGTTTACGGCTGCTAATAGGGTCCCTTACTGGGCACTGCAAACTAAAGAAGCACCTCCACAACATAGGGGTGGCAAAAGATCTCCTATGTCGGAAATGCGAGCACGAAAAGGAGACCCTAAGACACACCATGTGTGAATGCGAGTCACTCAAACATCTTAAGTGGTTACCTTCCTGAATACTGAAAAGAAACTTCTTTGAGAAAAAAAAAAATACTACAAACTGACAAGTATGCGGTCGCTAAAAAAATCATCCACTCACCAACACCGGAGCTAAGCAGGGAAGAGATTGAACTACCAAGAAACAGATTGCTGCTGCTAATAGGCACCCTTACTGCTCACTGCAAACTAAATAAGTACCTCCATAACAAAGTGGTGGTAAAAGAACCCCTATTTCGGAAATGCGTGTAAGACGAGGATACCCTAAGACACATCCTGCGTGAATGCGAGTCACTCAAACATCTCGGGTGGTCCATATTCGGATAAGAGTGGCCAGTATGGTCAAATCTGGGCAACAGTACAAGGCCAACTTCTCGACTTCACAAGAAGTTTTGGTTGGCTTGAGGTGTAGGGCTCAGGAGGTGGCACAAAGAAGAAACGAATAGTCTATGTGCTGCAACCATTTGGTCTCCCTCCACAAGCGATCACTATCCTAATATCTCTGACATTTCTTTTGATTTTAATTTTGCTCTTTAGCAGTTCTGATTAGTTTTTAAATTCAATATTATAATTACTACTGTAATTGATAAACATGGTCAAAGTGTATTTGAAAATACTGTATTTTCAGATGGTTATAGACTATTTTATTGTGAGATATTTTCTGCAGAAATTTGGTCTCCACGTATGCCCAATAAATAAATTTTAAACGCTCTGGCTTTATTTTATCAATGTTCTCTTCAAAAACTTTAATATTTTCAAGCAATTTAGCGAAATTTTTAAAAATGTATCCATTAAATTACTTTTATTTAAAGGTTCTAAAATTTTTAAATAAGTTTTTATCATTTTTTCGACACTTCTGCGCCATTTTTTTTTGTTTTATCAGAATTTCCTAAATTATGATTATTTTGAAACATATTTAAGCAAGTAGAGGATACTTTCTGATTCTGTGACAGGAAGTTTTAGAGAATGTCGGCTCTAAATTCAGACAGGGACTGTTAATTCTCAACTGATTAAAAATCTAGAAGATATAATTGTTTATTTATTTATTGTCACTTTATCAGACTTTATCAACCTAAATTAATTTCTTGTTCCAAATTTATCATAATATAGTCACTCACAAATTATTTAACGTACATTCAATCATTTTTAGTTCATTCTACAGAAAGAAATACGTTCAAACTAGTGTTGCTTTGATAGCCTTGCTATTTTGTAACACGCAAATTACTTTTGTATTATTCAATGTCTGTCGAAGTATTAGCTAGAGAAGTAGTTGTTTCAAAAGTGGTTTGTTCTTGTAGTCTTAATAAGACTCATTTGTTGTAGATTTTACGAAATATTTTCGTGTTTTTTCTAATTATTAGTTAATTTTCTACAACGTAAAGGACTTATATATTTCATTTCATACTCATTATTAACTTTATCTCTTAAACTACGAACAAAACACATATTGACATAAAAATCCATTAATAAATTAGTTGTTTAAAAAAAAACATAAAAATAACTGTATCGATAATATTTCATGCAACTAGATTATATTTAGGAACAGAAAATATTCCACATCAAATCTACAAAAAGTTAAATTTAGAGATATTTTATTTCCAATGGATTGCCACCCAATGAAAATCAGACAGATGTTTTTTTGGAAAGAAATCGCAAAATGGCTGCCAATTAATGAAAATTTCGTGACATTTATGTCAAAATAGTTTCCAAAGGGGCTCTCCCCTATTACCCCTCCTCTACAATATTTTCTACCTCGATCTGTATAACCTTAACCCTACGTACTTTGATCCCTCAAACTACTCCCTTTTCTTTGCCGATGATATCGCCCTTATCACCCACGCTCCAACTTTCCAGGTTGCTCAAAATTTCCTGCAAAAATCATTCAATGCGATCCAAACCTGGTGCTCTAAATGGCGTATAAAAGTCAATACCTCTAAATCCAAACTCCTAATTCCGCATCATAAAATTACACCACAGTCCCCCTTCATTATCATAAACAATACCATAATTTACCCTATTTTCATGTAAATATCTAAGCATCCTATTTGACTCCCAACTCTCCTTCAAAGACCATGCACAAGCTATAAAGGTCAAGGTTAAAACTAGAGCTCGACATTTTCGAGCATTAACTTATAAAAGCCAAGTAACTTCTACTAAAACAGCAATTACAATCTACAAATTCATATGTCGACCTCTTATAGATTACGGTATAATCCTTTTCAACCAAATCCACTCTCCATCACTTTAACGTCGCCGAAAGGTCAGCCCTACGAACCCTCACCAAACTCAGACACCCAATTAACCCGCTCCATATAACCCCTCAAATGAGCTCCTTTATGAATAAACCTAGGTTACTCCTATTTCCCAACGTATACATTGAAGTTTTAAATTGATGTAAAAATCCATAAATTAATTGGTTAATTTTGTAATACGTGGAAAAAACTATATTAATAATAATTTCAGTAAAGGATATTTGGGGACAAAAAGTATTCCAGAAAGTGACCAGAAATTCAAATTGAGGACTTTTAATTTTCAACTAACATTTCCCCCTCTGAAACTTGGATCAAAACACATATTGATGTAAAAATCTATAAATGAATTGGTTAATTTTGACACATGCAGAAAGAACTCGTATTTTGGAAATATTTTCAGCAAGTAGTGGATATTCAGAGACAAAAAAATGTGGCAGACAAATGACAGGGAATTCAAATCTAAGAACTTCTTATTTCCAAAAGACTTCCAACCAATAAAAATCTGGACAATGTTTTGAGTAAAAATTCTTAAAACTGCCGTCAACTAACATTTATGTCAAAATGGTTTTCAACTTTAATAAATAAAAATATTTTGGAGGATTAAAATTCCAAAAAGTAAGGAAAATGTATGCTTATTTATGTGATAATATTTACACTACTATAGCTTCCACCCATTCAGGCCCTTTTAAGTGTACGTATAATAGTAACGGACTCCCATAAACTACTAGTCATCGCCATGATCCTCATCCAGAAATTTAGTTTAATTTTTGAAAGGCCAAAGATTAAAATTCTAAAATGTTGCCAAATAAGGATACAGTTTCCAGGAATTTCATTAGATTTGACGTAAAAAATAACAATAGCGCAGAGCTTCAAGTTTAATTCAGGCTGAGAAATTTAAAATTAAAAGTTGCTCGACGCAACACAAACTCTAAGAAAATCTGAAAACTTTAAAAGTCGATTGCTTAATTAAATCATTATCTAAAATAATGTAAAAAGTTGGTGAAGCAATAAAATAATTAAAAATAAACTGATATAACCTGTTCGTTATAGGTCAAGCTTGCAATCACAGTTTGGTTTGGTACCATTAGCAAAATTGTTTCAATAAAATATTCTAGGAATTTTACAGGATCAAACGATCTGAAAAAAAAATCACGAAAACAAACAACAGTGATTGAGGTGAAAAAATGTAAACGAATAAAGAATTTGCTATTGGAATAGCAAGTTTGTTTGATCTGGAATGTTAAATGTTAGTGCTTAGTTATATCTTGTTATCTGCTTCTGAACAAATTTGTATGAAAAATTGCATTAGATTTAGTTAATAAAATGAAGGTAACAAAATTTTAATTGATTGTAATTAAGTTTTTATCTTCAATAACTTATCCATACAATAATAGAATGTGTTCAGTGTGTTTGACAAATATTGTAACATATATTTTAATTTTGATTATGTTTTGTAGAGAATGTGTATAACTGTATGAATCAATTGAGTTATGTGAAGATGATAATAACTTGAGTAACCTTTCGTCACTACCTGGTTAGAAATAAAATTGTGAAAAAAGTTTCTAAGTGTTTTAATTAAATGCTTATAACTGCTTATTCTACGAGGGTAGATTGAAAAGTTTCCGGAATGGGCAAGAAAACGCAGTAATTAAACAGTTTATTTTTTATTTTTCAACATAGTATCCTTGCAGGGCGATACACTTTTCCCAGCGGTGCTCCAACTTTTTTAAGCCTTCAGAAAAATATGATTTCGGGAACTCTGCAAAATAAGCTTTAGTGGCGTCGATGACCCCCTCATTTGACGTAAAGTGCTTGCCTCCGAGCCAAGTCTTCATGTTTGTGAACAAAAAGAAGTCGCACGGGGCCAGGTCTGGAGAGTACGGGGCATGCGGCACCACCTCGTAGCCCAAGTCAACCAATTTAGTATTGGCGATTCGGGATGAATGGGCCGACGCGTTGTCGTGGTGGAAGAGCACTTTTTCCGCTGCAAATGAGGCCGTTTCTCCTTCAATATGCCGTTGAATTGATCCAATAAATCGCTGTAGTATTGTCCCGTGATAGTTCTTCCCTTCTGCAAAAAGTCGATGTGTATCACACCTTGCGAATCCCAAAAAACGGTGGCCATGACCTTTCCAGCCGATAGGACAGTCTTTGCCTTCTTTGCCTGCTGCTTGGTTTCTGGTGTGTAGTGGTGGATCCATGTTTCGTCCACGGTCACGAATCGGTGAAAAAAATCCGTTGGATTACGCTTTAATAAGGCCAAACACTCTTTCGAAGTGGTCACACGATTTCGCTTGTTGTCCATAGTCAGCAAACGCGGCACCCATCGCGCCGACAGCTTCCTCATGCCCAAATGTTCGTGCACGATATTTTGCACACGTTCATATGAGATGCCCGTGGTCTCTTAATATTTCGCGCAACTTCACTCGTCGATCGGCTAACACGAGATCATGGACTTTGTCGACCATTTCTTCATTTGTGGCCGTTTTTGGACGTCCACTGCGTGGTTCATCCTTGGTGCTCGTACGGCCACATTTGAACTCGCTCACCCAGAAACTAATAGTCGAAAATGAAGGTGTAGATGTGCCATGAACTTTCTGCAAAATATCTCGTATCTCCGTCGCCTTTTTCCCATCCACCCAGAAATGTTTGATGACTGCACGAAATTCGTTTTATCCATTTTTGCAAAAGTGCCTGATTTGCTTCACAAGATATCCTAGTAAACAAAAACGGAACGACGCACGTGTCTAAAAATTTGACAGCTTACCTAAAATAGGTTAGCCTTGACAACCATCATAACAATTTCACGATACGCGCTCCATCTTCTGCCCATTCCGGAAACTTTTCAATCTACCCTCGTATGTACCATACGAAAACATACTTAACATACTTAAAACAACCAGTCTTATTACTAGCACGTGAGCAAAATATGGAGTAAAAATTGGATATGAAAATGAAAAAATCGCAATTATTATAGCCAATCATGTATAGCAAAACTATTATTTTTTATAGAGAAAAATTACAAAGAAATGATTCAGATTGGATGAATCTTGAGAAGAGGTAATTTTACATCGCAACACAATGAAGTTCGAATTAATTAGTAACTTAACTTCCTTAACTTCATCTTGTTTTGGGATACCATACTCACTATGACAATATCTCAGAACTATTATATTCACTCACAACTTAATAATGTAAGTGTTTAATCCTATATAGTATAATAGATCAACTTAGAATTACTGTAGTATATATTTAACTTAAAAGAGTATTTTAGTAAAAGCAATTGAAATTACTACATTCCCAGATCCCTAAGATGAGGAAATAAAAATGTTTGATGGCGCAGTGAGAAACTCTTTAGTCAGCAGACAAGTTGAAACACAGAGTTAGTATATCGGAATCAGTGCATCTACAAGAATAAATTCTATTGTAAAAATTTGAGAAACGCATTCTTGCATCTTCTTCACCGAAAAGTGAAACAATCTGAGATACAGCAATCCATCACGACTAGTGATCACATGGTTACGAAAACGTAGTATCCTAACATTTAAGCTGTATGGATTTGGTTTTAAAAAGAAATTAGGTTTAAATTCAAATGATTAAAAACATTTCTATTGGACTGGATATATGCAGATCTAAAGCATATTTAAAATATTTTACAGATAACGTTAATCGCGTAAAAATCTTAATGTTAGGGACTAAAAAAAGCTTGAAACATACTTAAATCATTGCAAATGATAACAATTACATAATAATTAAAATGCACGCCGAAATTTAAAAAAATAATATCGTCTTCAATTCACGGGTGTATATTTAACAAAAATTAAATTTAATTAATAGAGTTAATAATCGTTAAATCTAATAATACTTATGTAATTCAATGCATAGCGGTGGTTTAGTACGAGGAGTAGTTGTTTTAACTACTAGTTGTTAGTTCTTGCATAATTGTAAGATAACGTTGCAGTAAGTCTGGGAGAAATCCAACAATAATTTGGCGCATATTACTCTACTACTAAACTAATAATTAAACAATATATTTACCTTATATGGTGGCACGAGTTTCTTAATTTCATCAACGGAAACATCGGTTCCGACGACACCCAAAACGTTGGCGACCCGGACCTACATAGAAACAAAAGAAAATTTAGTCGAAAATCCCTAATAAACCAGCAGCTACAAACCGAATGATTCCTCCTGTCGAATACTGGGATGGTAACGGAAGTCATTAATTGTCCCCTTCTGTCATCAGAGAGACTATCAGCCTGAAAACAGAAAATAAACGATGCCATTAACGATTCACCGCGGCAGCACAGAATTCTTTGCATGAAAACGGCACTCGCGTTAAATATCGCGTCCTTAAATAAGAACTGCAATCGAATATTCCCGCCGGCTTATTTAATATTCAAATCTCGTATACGGCCTAGTAAAATTAAGTATGGAACTATTCTTAGCCAAGCGTGACTTTCTCTCCGTACAGATATGTGAGAAAATTGTTAAATAGGGAAATTGCAATTTTGCTCGGCTAATTAATAATTGAGAAAAGCGCACGAATGTCTCTCTGTGTTGTTTGTTCACTTTCCTAGATGCTATCTTATGGATTTTGCATGTTTCGTGTTCTTGGCCTATTCATTGCTTCCCAGGTTAATTTTAATAACAGCATGCTGTTTTCGTATGGTCCTTAGAATTTTTGCTTATTTATTAAGATTAATTAAGGCTGCTGAATGAACTAAATTAGCTTGTGTGTAGATATATATTATAATCTTTCATGTTCAAGTTTAATAAATTTATACGCTTAAATTAATAATTTGATAATTGATAATTTGTATTATGCTTATATACGAGGAACTATATTCACTACTAATTATTGTTCCCTGTCAACAAAAGTTTTGATCTATTTTGGATCTCATCAACAGATGGCACCTTTATGGTAATATCGTAATATTCACTACTAATCTCGCAGATTGCGAATATTTTTTAATGTAAAAAAATATATATCTTATTACTTTCTCATTTATCACTTGGTGAAACGTTATGTTTATTAAAAAAAAAAGACCTTTATTGGCATCCATACACTTAGATATATATATACAAATAATAACAATTTACAACTAAATATATAATCCCTATTAACTCTTTTATTACATCCTTCTTCTCTTCTCCCTCTCCCACCCTAATGTCATCACAATCTTTAAGACAGCCCCGTCCTCTCGCATCCACTCCTCTATCCGTCTACTCCCATTAATCCATTCCTCCCGAATCTCCTTACACTCCTCCGTTAAATGACTCCAAGTATCTCTCCCGCTCCCACACAGCACACACCTACCATACTCTTCGCCCATCCATATCTTTCTTCCGACTTTCTTTCTTTTCTTTCTTCTCCGACCCACACCTAGACCTAGCCATTGCTACTTTCTGCCCTCTGTTTAGTGTACAATTTGCTAGGTACCCAGGTATTTTCCCATGTACCTGCCACCTTTTATAAAGAGAGTTGTATCCACTCTTCTCAATAAACCCTTGTCGTTCCTGCTTTTCCACTTCTTCCCATTTTACCTTCATCCACCCTGCCACATTCACCCCTTTTTCCAACCACTCATTTACCAAACTTTCAGATACTCCTGCTCTTTCATACATTTTTCTCCTCTCTATTCTCCAACCACTCTCTCCTACTCCCACACACGTTCTCCATACTTCTTTCACTAGCCTTTCTCCCCCCAATCCTATCACTTTCATCTCATTCCTAGTCACTCTTTCCATTGCGTCTCCATGCATACTCGTTCTGTTCGTTTCCTGAAGCAGAATGTAGCTGGGCGTTGATATTTCCACCGTCAATATCTGCTTCAGGAATGTCCCCTGCTCTCTCTCGATACATTCATAAGCTTTCATACCCCATTCCTCCACCCCATACATTAGGATTAGTTTCACACATGCATACCACAGTTTGCACGCCATCTGGAAATTACCCTTCAGCCACTGTCCCCACTTCTCCTTCACCACATACAACGCTTTCCTCGCCTTCATTTGGACCCATCTGGCGTGCTCCCTGTACCCCCCACACCACCTAAACACAAAACCCAAATATTTAAACTCTTTCACTCTCTCGATCACTTCTCCCTTCCATGTTAATTCTTTCATTCTTCCTTCTCTTCCTCGATTCCTAAATGGGGCTTAAAGGAATATTTGGAATCAATAAGGATACCGAGGTATTTGCATTAATTCTTTTTGATATTTACTGTGAGAGTATAAGGGATTATTTTGTGAAAAGGAATAGGAATAGGATATAAGCATTGTGTCGTCGACAAATAGTAAGGAATTTTGCTTGAGATTGAAAATTGGATCTGGACTATAGACATCAGGGCAATTTATATTATACAATGGCGGAAATGTCAACAATAAATCAAAAATAGCTCACAAGACCAAAGTTTCTGCAATAAGGTCATTTACCTATGTATAAAACCTGTATGGGGGGAGCATGTTACTGCAGACCGTCGTAAATATCGAAATTCCAAACAAAATGTTGTTCGTGAATAAAGCGGAAATTTTCAAATTCATCACATAAGCAAGGTGAAATTTGAGTTTAGCACAGAGACTGCAATAAACCTCTAGCAAAAACTCGATAATGATTCTCCTTCAGGGGTCTTTATTCAAAATATGAGTCACTGCTAATACCAAACATCACAGACCGCACTAAGCTCGGTTTCGCATTTCCGCTTTGAGGATAAAAATATGAACAGGAATAATTCTAGTTTTTGCTTATGTCTCTGACTAGAATAAATCCATAGTATCGAATTAGAGAAAGTAAGATGTTAAGTAAGACATTTTAGTTGGTAGAAGTACGAGACTGGATAGTGTCTATGATGGATTTCCCTTCAAGAAGACTGAAATTTGAATGGTTTGTCTACAATCGCCGCAAAATGGATCAAACAAATTCAAAACTTTTTCCAAATAGAATATAAGAATTTATTACTTCGGGGTACGAGTGGAAGATCATCTATATTGAACTCGCCCAATTCTCGTATAGTCTAAATTATGTATGAATACCAATTATATTATTTTTGTTTTAGGTTTTTCATCGGCAAAGAATTAAAGCAAATAAATAAAATAAATAAGTAAATATAAATGGTATCAGGACACAAGAGATTTAAAAACGAGAAAATACCACGAAATAAACGAACACGTTGAAAACTATATCACAACAGAAGAATGAGATAAAAAATACACAACTAGAAGAATATAAAAGGAGATACCTAATCTATACACCAAGAAATAATATAATGCACGTAGCTATAATAACGATACACTTATCAAGGCGATAAATACAAATAAAAAGTAGAAAATAGAGCTGACCGGAAGAAATATCCGCGAAACTACTTAGAAACAGAAAATCAGAACTTGTGATATACCTAATAGACCTATTCCAAAGATTAATATATATAGACAAAAACGAAGCTACATACACAAAAAAAGGAAAAAAGAGACAAATGCTCGAATTGTAGATTCATATCAGTTAAGAGAACCTTAATCAAAATCTACTTAAATATTCTAAAATTCTGAAACTTAATCAAAGAAAAACAAAGTACTCAATAAATTTAACAACAAGCAAAATTTTGAACTGGTTAGGCATATCCTAACCCTGACACAATTTAATGAAAAATAAATCAAGAATAAATATCAACTGTTTGAAAATGACAAGCTGAAGTTGTCGAAACCATAGTAATAAGTGTTCTTAAAGAAATGATACCAAAAAAGCTATCTGTTCTATTTTGAATTGTGAAAAGAAAAAAAAATGGCGATAGAGAAATTCACCTGCTTTGTGAAACTATTAAAAGCCTACGATATCAACAGTTGCAGACACTAAGTATGAATATTACCATCATAATCGCAATAAAGGAGCTATACTACCAATTCACATTTAGAATCAAACTGTAAGCTTATATGTTAGATAGCTTCGAAATTATTAAGGCTTTTAACATTTTATTAATTATTTTAATTATTGTGGTTGCAGTAGTGTTTCCACTAGAAATGTCAGTTTTGAGGATAAAATTTAAAAAAAAATACAAAAATTTGTGTCTTTTCTGGGTGGTGTATCTCAAAAACTGCTAAAAATGTTCAAAGTCAATAAGCTAAAACTTTAAACTTAAGGTTTTTCTTTTTGTTGAACGGGCAGAAAGCTTTTGGTAACTAACGTGCCCCATCGAATCAACAGAGTCTAGAGTCAAACTAAAAATTTGTATGTCAGACAGCTTTGAACTGACAAAAGGTTTTAAAGAGGGGTGCTGCAATTCATCCACGCTAATACTTCATATGTACGAAATACGAGAATGTATTGTGATTGTGAATTTTTATTCTAAGGAAATATCCGTGTTGAGATCTATTTAAAAAAGTTTGTCTGTGTATGTGGCTTTTTGTGGAAATTAAATCTCAAAAACGCTGAAGGTTTTGAGGTCAAACTTTAAACTTAATGTTTTAGTCTTTGTGTAAAAGCAGAGAAACTTTTGATAACTAACGTAGACCAGCCAATAAAGTAGCTGTACTACTTGTCTACATCAAAAGTCAAACTAAAAACTTTTATGTCAGACAGTTTTGAAATGACATAAGGCCTAAAAAAGGATACTGCATTTTGACCATGCTGTTTACTTTTTTTGCCCGAAGTGCGGCAAGGTCCATACATTACAATTTGATTTCCCATCGTCGAAACTACTATACTGATGCACCCTATATATAATAATTTATTAAAAAAATAGATTGCTCAACAATTCCTGAATGTAGAGTGAAGACGAAATTCATATTTTCAATCATACGATCTAATTTATTTAAAAATATGATAATATATATATAATATAAGTGGCCAGCGCAAGATAAATACGAAATAAAATCTGTGAATTATCGATTTCAAAATCGTGTGCCCTATGAAAAGGTGACCATTATATTTACAAAATTAATGTATCTCGTAAAACGAGCAGAAATGGGGTTTTAGTAACCTTTAATATAAGTATTCCAAACTGGACCTCCTACGACGGAACAGTGAGGAAGAGGAGGAAGAGGGTTTGAGTGGAAGATCATCCGTAAGAGTGAACTCCGCCCTTTTGCATGCAGTCAAAATTATTTGTATATATTTTTCTTACGTTGATAGTACAATTATATATTTATTTATAAAATGCATGTTAGATAAAGACTAAATACACAACAATACAATACAATACAACTGCATGAAATTTATCAAGATGTTCATCGATATTGAATTTCTAGAAATAAATAGGGCGTAATGATGTAGTTTTTGATGCATCAACAAAAAAACATCAACATCAATTTAATCGAGGATAAGTATTTTCATCGCCGTTAATAAATTATGAGTGAGTATCGTGATATTCAATGTTTTTGTATATTTGGAAGGGGCCAATCTGACTATGGTCCAGGTGGATCAGCTACCAATGCTGACGAAAGCTCGTCTGTGGATTCCGGGGCAACCGGAAGACATAGACTTGGTAAGAAGGCGGTTGGCGGCACAAAACTCCGCAACGGAGGTGAAAAGCTGGTGTCTTTCACGTTGAAGAGAAGAAGGAACCCTTGAGACGCCTACTTGTCTTCGAGATAGGGAAAAAGGATGCTTAGTTCATTAAAGAAAAGGGAGGGAGAATTAGTTATAAATTATCTACTCTCCCCATGAAACTGGTTAGATCAGCCACAACAAAAGCACCACGTAAACCGCAAAGGTGATACAGTGTAACCTGCATCAATGTAGGGCGGCCGTGGCAACCCTTTGCCGCCACCTCGACATGATGCAGGACACAATAGCCGTCATCCAAGAACCATGGATTGTTAAATCCATGGTTTGTAGATTTGGTAAGTTAAATGGGAATACATTTCACATCCCACAAATAGTAAGCCTATATCATGTATTTACATACCTACGCAACTAACATCCTATCTTATGCCACAGCTTTCCACCAGTGACATCATAGTGGTAATAGAATCAGGGACCGAAAAAAGACCGACCGGTGTCGAATAGTTTGTCCAAGAGAGGACGATAGTTCATAGCGGAAGTGAAAGTGACTCTAATGTAGGAAGGCTCCTACTGCAAAGTTATGATGAGTCCCTATTATTAACCAATAACACAGGTCCACTATATTCACCCTTAATTCGCTTAGAGTCCTAAATATTTAAGCCTCATATAAGATGGGCTAGATTTATATTACTCCCTGCGCAAGATTTTTTTTGGAAAATAATTTTGGGTTTGCAACAATAAAAGATTTCTATAGAAATCTTTTATTGGCTTACAAGGATCAGAACTTCAAGGTTAAAACTGTGGCTTCTGATCAACAATAAATCAAATATAGCTTGAGGTTGGTCTTCTTCCTGCAATAAGGTCGTTTACCTATGTAGAATCTGTATGGGGTTACTTCAGACCATTTCTAATATTCAAATTCTAAAGCCAACACAATCTTAGAATGTAAATAAAGCGGAATATTCAAATTCATCACATAAACAAGTACCATTTGAGTTTAGCAAAGAGTCTGCAATAACCATCTAGTAAAAACTAATTAATGATTCTCCTTCAGAGGTCCTTATTCAAAATATGAGTCTTTGCTAATACCAAAAATCCCAGAACTCACTAAGCTCGGTTTCGCGTTTTCGCTTTGAAGAAAGAAAATACGAACAGAAATCATTCTAGTTTTCGCTTATCTCTCTAACTAAAATAAATCCATAGTGGAAGGAAAGTGTTAATTAAGAGATTTTAGTTAGTCCATGATGAATTTCCTTTCAAGAAGTCTGCAATTTGAATGTTTTTAATACCATCACAGCATAATAGATCAAACATATTCAAAACTATTCCCAAATAAAAGAATTTACTATTTCGAGGTACGAGTGGAAGATCACCTAGGATGAACTCTGTTCAATTCTCGTGCAGTCTAAATTACACCGACGAGCATAAAATTAGGGTCAATTCGTTATTTGAAGTCATTTTATAATTTTTTAGTTTTTTACGTGTTTTCTCGGTAGTAACAGTTTACTAACTGATTGTTTTAATAAAAAAAATAATATTTAGTTGTTCAAAGTTTATTGAAAGTAATGAAAATGAACAATTTTAATTTTATATGCCAAGTAAAGAAAATGAAGTTTACTTTGATATGTTTTTTTTTAACAAAAGAGAGCTTAAGGACTTCAGTAGCGAGTCTTCCCTCCTCCTCTGGATCAGATTTTGGATCACATTCTGCGGAAGATTTTCCCATTTCTGACTTTTTCGCTAGAAATTCTGGGGGCCGGCACATGTCTCTGTAAACGTTTTCTCATCTTATCCCAAACATGTGGACAGTTAGGAGGAGCCTTCATGCTGTTGGATTATCTTCTCGAACTAGAGCTACTGGACCACCGTTTATTTACATCGGATTTAAATCTGGACTGCGAGCAGGCCAAAAAATATTGTGATTTGACACTCATCAAGATACTTAGTAACTATCTGAGCAGTGCCTTATCATGCATTAATGTTGCGTCGTCTCCAAGATTCACCATGAATGGTAAAATATGGTCTTCTAGAACCTCTGAATCTGACAGATGCGCAGTCAACGTTCCATTCTCGATAAAGACTAACTCCGCGTGAGTGTCAAAAAAGATATGCTTCCCCATGGCATAACTGATCCTCCACCAAATGGAAGTCGCTCGGCAATACACGCTTGAGCTTATCTCTCGTTTTGGCGTCGCCACACTCTTACTGATCCTATCTGATCCCCTAAGACAGAATTGCAATTAATCGGAAAACAATATACGACTCCAATCCGGTATTGTCTAAGCCAAGTGTTCTCGTGCAAAATTTAACCTCGCAATCCGGTGTTCACGGGAAAGCGGCGGTCCAGTAGCTCTAGTTCGAGAAGATAATCCAACAGCATGAAGGCTCCTCCTAACTCTCCACTCACTTATGTTTACATTTCTCACTTCTTGCAGATGATTTCGAAGGGAAACTGCCGTGACCGTTCGGTTTCTCAAAGCACTAGAAACGAAAAAGCGGTCATCTCTAGCAGTTGTAGTCTTGCCTCGCCCTGAACCAGGTCTTCGAGTGAGCAGACTAGTGTCTTCGTACCGCCGCCATACTCTTTGCACACACGATACCAACGTTTCTTGGAGTTTCGCGCTGACCGCGTCCTTCTTCTAAAGCCGCCACGATTCGTGCCGCAACAACAACATTTATGCTCATTGCAAAACACTAAAAATGACAACAATACACAAACAATTTGCAACTAACAGATGACACCATAGAAACAAAAACTATGCAGTCCTTAAACTTCCTTTTGTTTCAAAAAAAAGCATATCAAAGTAAACTTGTTCATTTTCTTTACTTAGCATATCAAATTAAAATTGTTCATTTTCATTACTTTCCATAAACTTTTAACAACAAAAAATTATATTTTTATACAAGCAATCAGTAGACTGTTACAATCGAAAAAACACGTAAAAAACTAAACATTTCTAAAATAACTCCAAATAATGCATTGACCCTAATTTTATGTTCGGAACTGTATATATGAATATTATTTATATTATTTTTGAATGTACTAGTTTTTTTTTCGTTGGCAAAGAATTAAAAACAAATAAGTCAATATAAATGGAATCAGGACACAAGAGATTTAAAAACGAGGAAAGAGCACTAAAAAATTTCTTACCTATCACAGCAGAAGAATGAAATAAAAACACGCAACTAGAAAAATATAGAAAACCATACTTAATCTATTCACCCAGAAGTATTTAGTATTTATTTATTCATCCACTGTGATTACATAATAAAATCGAAAATATATATGTAATAATAAATTCTTACATTTTTTTTTATTGCACATGGAAAGGCTTGAGTTCATATTATATGTTCTTCCACACTTGCCTGCTTCGATGTCAATGCTGCCATAGAAGGTCTCTATGATGAACGTTTCGCCATTGTGGAGGAGAGGACTTCAAATTAAACTTGTTATGCCATATTGGACAGTTAATATAATGCACGTGGCAATAATAACGATACACTTATCAAGACGATAAATGCAAATAAAAATTAGAAAATAGAGTGGACCAGAAGAAATATCCGCGAAACTATTTAGAAACGGAACATCAAAACATTTAACCTAATATACCTAAAGTATTCCAAAGATTAATAATGTACAAAAAGAATGAAGCTGCATATTCAAAAAAGGGAAAAAGAATTGTAAATGAATACTGAATAAACACTTACTATATTTTTAACCATGGTCCTGGCTAGACAATACCTTAGGCTTAACTATTATCTGTTTGATAAGGACAAGTTGAAGATGTCAAAACTATAGTAATAAGTAGTGATGGGCAAGATCGATCATCTGAAGGATCGATCAATCAATGATCGATCAGTTGAAGTATCGAGCCGCTCGATCGAAAAGATCGAGCCGCTCGGAAAGATCGATCCGATAGAAAAGATCGAGCCGCTCGAAAAGATCGATCCGATCGAAAAGATCGAGTCGCTCGATCCGATCGAAAAGATCGAGCCGCTCGAAAAGATCGATCCGATCGAAACGATCGAGCCGCTCGATCCGATCGAAAAGATCGATCCGATCGAAAAGATCGATCCGATCGAAAAGATCGATCCGATCGAAAAGATCGAGCGGATCGAAGAGATCGAGCCGATCAGAAAGATCGAGCCGATCAAACAGATCGAGGGAATTCAGTTGATCAGAAAATCACTAAAAAAAATAAGAAAATAAAACTACGTCATGAAACGTATCTGAAAAATTACAACCCCTCTAAAAAATCTTCTCTTCGAAAAACAGCTCCTTGTAAAATAATTCTTGGAAAATCACGTTACCCTCGTGGTTGTATAACGTTACAAAATTACTAACGGTGATTGAGAGCAATAATTATATAATAATTCTAATCATCACTACTAACAAAAATCACCCTGGTGGGGAAATTAAAAACAAAAATCTGTCATGGAAAATCATTCCCTTAGAAAACTAGGTTGTGAAACGTATCTGTAAAATCACAACTCCTTTCAAAAATCACCCCTCCGAAAAACCATCCCTTGAAAATCAACCCCCCCCCCAACAAAAAATCATCCCCCAAAAAAATGACCCTATTTTTCGGGGGGTAAAAATCTGTAAAAACATTATTGGAAAACCACCCTCTAATGACAATTTACCTGTTATTGATATTAAAACATTGGTATTTGTAAAATCACAACCCCTCATAGCCCCTTCGAAAAACCACCTCTGTAAAATTATTCTTTGAAAATCATACCCCCCCCTAAAACAAAACACCCCCGCACAAAAAATACCCCCCAAAAAATAACACCTATAATACATATTTCATCCCCGAAAAAAAATCATCCCCTTCGAATATATGATACAAAATTACAAATTCTGTGGCCTGTTATTTTTTACTAGATTAAATCGTTTTATCGCCATTATTGGCATAACTTAAAAATAATTATTTCGTAATAATGAAACACGTTTTAAAAATGTATATTAAATTAAATTAAAAATTAGATACTGTAAAATTAACTTTTAAGATGAGTAACTATTCTGGAATAATTTCAAATCAATATCTTAAAAAGTTAAGTAAATAATGCTGAACGTTAAATACATCTTAAAAATACAAAGAAATCGACAAGGCCGCAAAAATGTGGACGTCGACAGATTCATCAATTTACACTCACTCAACGAAAATCAATTACGAAAGAATTAAGAAGACGGCTTTTATTACATTAATTAGTAGAAGAAATAACTTATTGAATTTGTTATTTTCTACATATTACATACTGTCGGTGAGTTTTATGCGTACGTGAAAATATTTATATTAAATAAAACACTAGTTTGGCACTTTTTTCACTTGGTTTATTTTATAGCTAAATGTACATTTCGGTCACAAAGTGACCATTTTCAATAGCAATTTTCAGTTTGCTATTGAAAATGTGACCGAAATGTACATTTAGCTATAAAATAAACCAAGTGAAAAAAGTGCCAAACTAGTGTTTTATTTAATATTACATACTGTATTTCTTTTTGTTAAATTATAAGTATATTTAGTAAATAAATAGCTATTATAAAATGAATCAACATAAATCTTTATTAAAAATGAATACTATTTAGTGACCATTATTAAATAACGTTAAAAATAACTAGTTACTTCTTAGTATAACCGTTATTGAAAAGTAATTATTTATCTGACCTCTACTGTCCAGTTATATTTTTAAGTGACCACTTTGATGAGAAGTACTATTTTGTTCATTAAATTAAATAATTACTAATTTGTTGAATTTAAATACGAGTAACAGTTGTCTATTAAATAGTTTATTACTTGACAGTACTTAAATTAATAATAATAAAAAGTATTTTTTAATCATATTAAATTAAAAATTAGAATCAGTAAGATTATCTTTTAAGATAAGTAACTATGAAAATTATGATACATCTGGAATAATTTTCAAATATTTATTTTCATTATCGTGAAAGATTAACCGTTGCTCGCTCTTATGGCCTAATAAAGGCTGCATAAAAGAGAATAACTTAAAGCCGATCAAAAAGATCGAGCCGATCAGAAAGATCGAGACGATCGGAAAGATCGATCCGATCGAAAAGATCGATCCGATCGAAACGATCGAGCCGCTCGATCCGATCGAAAAGATCGAGCCGCTCGAAAAGATCGATCCGATCGAAACGATCGAGCCGCTCGATCCGATCGAAAAGATCGAGCCGCTCGAAAAGATCGATCCGATCGAAACGATCGAGCCGCTCGATCCGATCGAAAAGATCGAGCCGCTCGAAAAGATCGATCCGATCGAAACGATCGAGCCGCTCGATCCGATCGAAAAGATCGAGCCGCTCGAAAAGATCGATCCGATCGAAACGATCGAGCCGCTCGATCCGATCGAAAAGATCGAGCCGCTCGAAAAGATCGAGCCGCTCGAAAAGATCGATCCGATCGAAAAGATCGAGCCGATCGAAAAGATCGAGCCGATCGGGAAAGATCGAGCGGCTCGATCACTTGCAAGTATCGAGCAGTCGATCTTTTTTGATCGATCTTGCCCATCACTAGTAATAAGTGTTCCTAAAGAAGTGATACCAAAAAATATATGATCTATTTTAAATTTTGAAAAGAAAAAGAATCGCAATAGAGAGATTCACTTGCTTTGTGGAAGCTATACTTACTACCAATTCACATTTAGAATCAAACTGTTAACTTGTAGGCAGCTTCGAAATTATAAAGGCCTTTAAAAGGAATGCTACATACATTTGATTAATTATTTTAATTATTGTGGTCGCAATAATGTCTCCAGAAGACATATCAGTTTTGAGAACTCTTCATAAAATTTAAAAATTGTTTTTTTGCGTGCTGTATTAAAAAAAAATAAGGTTAGTAACTTTAAACCTTAAACTTAAGGTTTCTCTCTTTTTCCAAAAGGGCAGAAGGCTTTTGATAACTAACGTACCCCATCCAATCAACAATAATTAAGTAGCTGTGCCACTAGTCCACATCTAGGGTCAAACAAAAAATTTGTATTTCAGACAGGTTTGAAATGACAAAAAGGCTATAAAGAGGGATGCTTCAATTCATCTACGCTAAACTTTACATGTACGAAATACGAGAAAGGTATTATGATTGCAAATTTTTATTCTAAGAAAATATCCGTGTTGATGTCTATTTAAAACCGTTTATCTCTGTATGTGGCTTTCTGTGGGTGTTATATCTCAAAAACCGCTGAAGATTTTGAGGTCAAACTTTAAACTTAACGTTTTATTCTTTGTGTAAAAGCAGAAATACTTTTGGTAAGTAACGTAGCCCAGCCAATAAAGTAGCTGTATTTCTTAAAGGATTTCCTCATTTAACTCTTGGTGAAACATTGTGGAACAATAGGTAATTAAATTAAAAACACTTGGTTTGTTTTACTGAATAGCTGTACTACTTGCCCACATCGAAAGTCTTTTATGTCAGACAGCTTCGAAATGACATAAGGCCTAAAATAGGATACCGCATTTTGACTTACTTTTTACCTTTTTTGTCTAAAATGCGGCAAAGTGTTGTAATCGTAAACATTTTATGAAAATATGTATTTTGAGGTCCTTAAATACCGTGTTAACAATTTTTGGACAAAATATTGTTTGTGTATGTCTTTCTGTCAGCGCTAATATCTCAAAAAATCGCTAAACAATTTTAAACCTAAGTTGTATTTTTTATCAAAAGAGCTTTCAATATTTTTTCTTATCGCAACTTGTTTATGGTACGTTTTGTACAATCCTGTATATTTCTGGGCGTTCGTGCTTGTTGTATATTGTATGTTATGGGTCGGTGGCTCGTATGACCTCTGAGCCTTCCGAATTTACCTCGACATAAGAGATCTTTTGTAATTATCTCTGACCTACTTGAGTCCCTCAATGTCTAGACTTTTTACGTACACTATGATTAGATTAGATGCCTGTTCCACCGCGACCTTTTCAGATCTATTGTGGATCCCTATTTATCTCAGATGACCAGCTCTAGCTTTACCTCTTTGATTAGTCTTTTTAGCCCTGCCAGAGGGGCTTGGGTATAGGTCTCCGCGCTTGGGTTTGTAGTGCCCAGCTTTTGATATCAAATCCTTGCTAGGCCCTCGCAGTGGCATAGGATGTGGAACGAGTCCTCTTCTCTCTTTAAGCAGAATCTGCATGGTGCTTCTTCCACCAGGCCTATTTTGCTCATATGTTTGTTGAACTTGCAGTGTCCTGTAGTCTACGATAGTTTGAGGGTTAATGTGTACCAATTCATCAGTCTTTAAAAATGACGGCGACAGGTAGTTCTCTCTTTGAAAGGACAGGGCAGAGCATTCACACTGTAAGTGCTCTGCTGTTTCTTGTGCCTCGTTGCAGAATCTGCAGATGGCATCTGTTGTATGACCCATCTTAGTAAGGTGGTATTTCAGAGGGCAGTGTCCAGTTAGCAGACCGGTTATGAGCCTTGCCCTTGCTTAATCTGAAAAACCGCCACCGCGTTCGTGTTTTCAGAATCTAAAGTGTTTTTCAAATAAGTTGTAAAAATCAATATACTTGTGGAAACTCGTCTGCTATGCCTAGAAGGTACCCTAAAACTCCTCAAGGGAATATCTCTTAGGAACGTTGTATATATATATTTAATATTCTTAAATGAATCTTAAATAAAGGAATTTAAGGGGTTTTAGTATTCTTAAATAAATCCTAAATAAGGGAATTGAAGGGGTGAGTTAACAACTGAATGAGGATACGACCCTCTATCCGATAAGTTTTGCCTTTTGGTTGTGACGGAAAATAAGGAAAACCTTGAGTTTATGCTTACACACTACAAAGATTAGGGCTTATTAGTTAATCGCAACAAAAGAGAGTATTTTTGTATGGTAAAGTAAATGACCTCCAGGTTACCAATTACAATGAAAAGTAAACTAAAAACAATGAAAACCGCATAAAAAAGAAATTAAAAACCATACCCAGAAAGGAAATAAAATTATTCTACGTTTAAATTCTGTTCTGTAGTCAAGAAACATACCTCAAGAAAGAAATGCTGTTTAACTATCGTAAAAAGCGTTGCCATATGTAGGTGTGAAACTGGCACTAGATGAAATAATTAGAAGAAGAAATGTTTTCTTGTTTTATTCTAATTATTAGTTAATTTTCTACAAGGTGAAACCACAAGATTCACGACTACTTACACTAGAAATTGACTTGTAAAGAATATTGGCTGGAAAATTTAGAGTAGATAAAATGCAAATTACACAGCTACGTAAAACTATGGAATCAAAATCAGATAAACTATGGCCTTGTTGAAAGAAATAAGGACAAACGGTTACACACCGATAAATTAAAGAACATTCTTCAGGAAAACTTCCATAATATACACTTTTCAATTGACGCAATTGAAAATGAAGATAAATATTCGAAAGAAAAGTTTATATGTTTTAAGATCGGAGCCCCCGTAGCATGCAAGGAAACACTAATTGATCCGGATAAGTGGCCTGCAGGAATTAGTGTTCAGCCTTTTCAATTTTTTCGGAGGCATGGAACAGCCCGAACATTTATGCAGAGAAATTATTGTTATGCACCAAAATACAAGAAGCGCAATGAAGAAAATAACTGAGATTGAAATAGCTATAGACGAATTACACCCGGACATTATCGGATTTACAGAAACCTGCAGCACAACAGAAAGTGTTGCATTAATTAATATTCGCGGTTATACTAGTGTATCGAATTTTACAAGAATGAATAAAGAAGGTGGAGGAACAATGATATTAGTTAAATCTATCTATGAGTCTGAAGAAATCAAACGCATTAAAAATTACAGTATTGAATCAGAAATTGAGTGCGCCTGTAGTTCTGTAATTATAAATAACAATAAAATTGCCGTTTTGGTATTATACCGCCCACCATCAGGCAATATAAATGTATTTTTTGATCAACTTGATAGTATATTAAATATTATTTAAAAGAATCTATTAACAAAAAAAAATTGCAAGATATATTTGTATCCTTTAATTTAGTTAATAATGTTAAATAAAAGTGCAACTAGAATTAATTATAATGAAAGCAGAACAACAGGAACTCAAATTGTCTATATATTACCAATTTTACGTGCCCCAAACCAGCAAAAGAAAATATGGAATATGGTGAATAATGAATTAGGAAGAAAAACTCATATGAATAGTATAATTAAAATAGAGGACAATAATAACATTATTACAAAGCCTTAAGAGGTGGCTGAAATTTTTGGATACTATTTTGCAACCGTGACAGAAGAAACACTCGATAAATATTTTGGCAATTCTTTATCAATGCATTGTACCACATCTAACAGGTGTACGCAGTCATTATTTATCAAACCAGTTACTCCAGTTGAAATATTAAGAATAATAAGTTCACTGAAAAACACGCCGAGCACAGGATGTGATAATATACCAGTTAAGGTAATTAAATCGGTAGGACAAGAAATATGTGGACCTCTATCAGATCTGATTAATATCGCACTTGAAACAGGAATATACCCAAGTGCACTAAAGATTGCCAAAGTAGTTCCCATTTACAAGAAAGGACCGGAAAGAAAAAAAAGGAAAACTGGGATTTCAGTTTTTTAGATTATTTTCAAGCAATTGTTTCATAGCAGATCACATTCTTTGTCAATTAAAAATGATTTATTTATATTTCAAAATTTTATTTAATTATATTTTATTTAATTATATTTTAGACATAAAATTTTAGACTATATTATTATTACTATATAAATTTTAGATATAAAATAACTCAAGGGGAATCTACTTAGGATTATAATATTTAATATAATATACAAAGTTATGACACACGTGATTCCCTCCCTTTAATTAAACACCCTTAATTGCAATACCTTAAATATTATCAGAAGTAATTAAGATGTTGGAGACATTTTAATATTAAATACGTTTAATTAACACGAACTCTATGCATAACATTTCAACAATTTTAGAATTTAGTAATCTCCACTTTATTTGGAATTATGAACGTGTAATTTTATCTCGTAGTTATTTTAGTTCTGGATTTAACAGTTTCAAAAAAAAACGTTGTGCTTAGTAAAGGTAATAAAATCTCGCAAGCATAATGTACATTTGCCGAATATTTTACAGAAATACCATGCATGCCACCTTTAAACCCGGCACATGCGCCATACGAAGGGAATTATTGGCAAATTGCGGAACAAGTGTCGCAGCTGGCGGTGAAATCGCGAACATCGCCAACTGAGATTCTTTTAAATATCCATTCGGCCGATAATAAAACAAAAATAATATTTTAATGGAATGCATGGACACATATCGACGGAAACTTTCCTGCTCGACAAACTTATAATTAAAATTGCTTAGAGGTAATTACATAATTTCTAATATTAAAATTAATTAAAAAGACAGTCTGCATTGACGGCATAGCTTTTCCGGGAGCTTAAAATGAAATTTGATCGTGTCGCCTCTTAGCGATGCTTTCATAATCTGGCTGGCTGGGCGCCGCCCTTCCAGAGTCTTTTGCTAATAAATTATATGGTCCGGCGTGTAATCTCATTGGTTGATTAAAAGTTCAGAGACGCTTTAATCATTTTATTTTGAGCAGACTTCGCTTATTGTATATATTTAGGAATTATACGCCGGATAATCTCTTCGAAGACACTGTATTTTATAACAAATCAACCAGCGTTTTCTCAAGACTGAAAACGCCTTCCGGGATGCTGAAATATTGATTATTTTAGTGGGCTCGAGTGCGTGTTCGTGTTATTCTATTATTGTATAAATTAGTAATGCCTCCACTACATTAACGTAAGGATTAACTAATAAATATCTTTATTTTTTATTTTAAAAACTATTCTTCCTCCGTTACCTGAAAATATTATAACAGTTAGTGGCTGAATGGTTTATAAGTCAAGGCCAATTAAAAGTAATATTTTTATTCATGGAATATTTTAATAATACGCATCTACCTATTGATAAAATACCAGGCTTTAAACTTTTTCTTTTTACTTTTAAGACATAATGGTAACATATTTTTTATAATAAAATTTTATCGCTGTTGTAAGTTTAAGCTCATGAAATATCGTAAGTGCATAATATTTTTAACCAAAGTCGAAACTGGTTTCGTTTTCCATCATATGCACAATCTAAAGTTCAACGTGTTCCAATCCTATACAATACGCCAATATAGCAGCACATTCTGTCATCTGGTATCTTATAGCGGGATCCAGATGTGAGACAAGTGCAATTTCAAGGAATTTTTGCTGTCTGCTCTGTATGGAAAAATCACTTTCTTGTAAATGAATCGCAACGCCGAGTTTATCCCATAATATTTGCACCGGTTTCTAATCGACATATAATTTTCAGAGCTAATAGATATTATCTTTAACTAATAATTTAAAATTAAGAAAACATTTCGTGAATCTACAACAATGAGTCTTACTAAGACTACAAAAAAATTACTTGTTGAAACAACTACTTCTCTGGCTCTTTGTTGTTTCAAGTAATTTGTTTTTTAGTCTTATTAAGACTCACGAAATGTTTTCGTAATTTTAAATTATTAGTTAAGTTTCTACAACAAACTAAAGGATTTTAATATATTTTATTATTATCTTTAAGATTAATTAGTAATAGTAGTTGTAGTGGTGTTTGGTTATCGACTACGTGGTCTTTCCCCCATGTTATTTGTGTATTTATCTGTGTGGTAATTAGCACTTTTAGAATGCACGTATTTTTTGCTATTGTAGAATGTCTGAAAATATCTTAAATAACTTTAATAACCATTTGTTAAAGATTTATCATCTTTGGAAGAAAAAGAAGTAGTTTATCTAAACATGGTGTTTAGTCAGGAACGTGATAGTACGATTTATTTTATATACTAAACCGAATGCACATTTATCTTCTAAAGAAGTTGATTAATGATTGAGGCGTTAACTTCGTGATACGTTTTGGAAATTTATATCAGACTTTATAATAAAGTGTTGATATCACACTTTACAATAAATTGTGATATCAACAAAGTAAGCGTTTTTGTTTATAATTCTAAAAAAGTTTTTGTAAGCTAGTTTTTGCTGCAAAAACGACAGCATGTTTTAAGGAAGTTAAAATCCGTATTACAAAATACGTTACATTTTTATATTGACTACAATTAGCAGAAAACTGCGATTTAAGCATCTGATTAAAAAGGGTAAACTGTTGGCTGGCGCGAGGCAAGAACTAAATAGATATAATATATAATATAATAAATATCTAACAAGAAAATTTTTCACGCAAAAATTGGACAGAATAACAGGATTTTGTTGCCAAATTTTATACCTCCTGCCCACCAAAAATGAGGAAGTGGTTAAAATGAAGACGGATAAATAAAATAGGACAAAAAATGCTGCAAAAAAATTCTGTTTGAAAGATCTTACAAGAAAAAATCCTTGCAAAAGTTCAACAATATGACAGGGAATAATTAATTTATGACGAACGCTCTTTTTGTGCAAGATGCAGGATTTCCTAGAAGAGTGCGGAGAAACTTTATTAAACCAATCCACTAAAGAAGAGATCTCCCTCAAGAAACGTGCCCTGATAAAACAAGCATTTAGGTCGCCTCAAGATGCAAGCCAAGAAAACTTTCAACAGTGCAAAAAATTAAGCTAGTGGGATGCTTATAGATAGACTGTCGGAATATAGTAAGAAGTTGAACAAATCGTAAAGGAAAACATGGAGAACGTTCTACGAGGGAGCTACTGATATAACCCCAAACGCTAGGCTCCACCAAGTCCTATCAAAGACTACTCCAAAAGCATCGGGCTTAAGGAAAGTCTCAGTATGCTACTAAAGGTTCAACATCAGTAAACTTCTAAGAAAACACTGCTAAATCTACAGTAGGACATCTTAATAGTTACAGCGGCGTACGCTGTAGGCTCTTTGACAAATCATGGAAACTAAAACAAAAAATGATACATTGGCTGTACAATATGGTAGTAAGATCCATTATTACATATGGTTCATTCTTATGGTGGTTTAAGACTTAACAAGCAATGTAGCAATGCAAGTTTTGCTAGATCTACTTCCCCTGCACGAACAAATCAAAAGATAATGCCTAATGAGTGAGATGAGAGTAGACTGGAATGGTATAGAACATAGATTTGGGCACTCAGAAATTCTAAACCTGATTAAACAAACACCGTCGGACGTAATGCCGACCAAAATTGATTTCGTATCGCGCTTTAAAGTGATTATTGACAGTCGCCAAGACATCCTGAACCGAATCATTAAATCATTAAAAAGAGCTTCCGTGGCAACATCCTCAACGGAATTAAATTGGGCAAGAGTGGAAGATCATCTACGTGTGAACTTAAGCCTCTCCATGTGCGTTCAATATTCTCGTGAATACTTATAGAATTATGTTTTATTTAGGAAGAATTGTGTAAACATATTGGATAAATAAATAAATAAATACAATACCAAACATCAACTGTCAGATAGTAATAAAATTAATGTCGGTTATTTCTCGATTGCCTTTTGATTTCTTAGCAGTTTGTTGACAGTTCTGTATTAACATTATAGGTCCAGAAAAAAAGGTTGAGAATAGGTCCACTCTATTATTAAAATTTAGTGCAGATTTCAACCAATATTTTAAATTTAAGTTTTTATTGAGCTTTTAGTGACATCTATTATAGTTTGCGGGAATTGAGTATTTTCTCGAGTTTCTCTTCGACTTTTCAGTTTTCTTCTTGTGAAAATAAAAGTTACGTTTTTCTAAATATAAAAGTTACAATAAATTTGTTTAATAATAATTTTAATGAATAATAAAGTGTTTAGAACAGTGAAATTATTATGATATAGAGGGTCGCTGTAGAAGTGATACCTTCCAAACTCCCATTCTCGTATAATTTTTATCTTCAAAAGATGTCTTAATGTTCAATTCAAAATTAATATACATACGATTTTATATATGTATATAAGTAGATATTTCTTATTTATAAATTATTACTGTAAGCGACCTTGAGTATAGAGTATAAAACTCGCTTCTATTAAATATTTTTTCGTCAAAATATGTATGTTCGTGGTGTAGACATTCCGCCTGCATCAACTGATAGATTACATTATTGTAATTATATTAGAGAAATCATGGAACATTACATATATGATGATTTAATAATTTCTAGTGACTTCTATCTCCCCCAAATTACGTGGAATGATTTATCGAATCAAATTAGTCGCTGTCATAGTTATAATAATTTTTATAGTTTTCTTAAATAGTACACAAATCATTGATTTTCCTAACTCTCGCTCTACATTTTTAGATTTATGTTTTACTACATTCAGTCTCTTTAGAGGATTGTCTTTTGCCATCCAGCATTCATCATTTCGTTATTTTATCAGCATACCTTTTAATAAATATAAATATATTAAAACTTGTGAAAAAAATGTCCAATGCCATTTAGCAAATTAGATAGAATTAGCAGTTACCTTAATTCTGTTGATTAGACTTCCATATTCAGATCATCAGATATTGAATTAATTGTTAATACACTTTATAAAATTGTTTTTTATGCCATCGAAAAATTTGTCCCCTATAAATTCTCTAATCTCTCTAATTCATGAAATGAAATTAGCTTACTTAAAATAAAGAAAGAGTGACCAAATAGAATATTATTTAATATTTCCTTAATTTCGAGAAAATTGCAAGAGACTTATGAAATTGTGTTACAATAATTATATAACCAGAGTCGGGTCTTCACTTAAGTCCATCTCTAAGTATTTTTGTAAATATGCCAAGGAGCTTTAAAAAATGGCTATTCTGACATAATGCAATACAATGATGTCGAAGCTAATAATGGTTTAAATATTGTCAATTTGTTTTCTGTTTTCTTGTTCTTTTTATCAATAATAAGTTGTTTACATAATGTTTCACCAAGTGAAATATGAGAAACAAATACAAGATTCTTTTTATCAGTGTATACTACTTCAACTAGTTCGACATCACCAATTAATATTCAAGAAAATGTTACTCAAAATGAAAAATTGTATGTATCTTTGCAAGAAAGAGAAAATTTAAGATTTAACGAGAAGACTAAAAGCATCCCACTCCACCGGACCCGACGGATTGTCAAGCTATTTTCTCCAGAACTGCATATACTCTTTGTGTCGACCAATGTATAAAATATTAGGGGTATTCAGATGAAAAGGTATAAACGACATTGCGAGTATAAATGAAGTCTTTATTTAAAGTATTCACCACAGGTCTGAGCACAACGATTCCATTGATTAACGAGCCGAAGGATTTTGTGTCCCCAAAACTCCTGTGGCTGTGACGAGACTCAGTCCTTAAGTTCGTCGTCCGAGTTAAAACGCTGCTCTTTTAGGTATTTTTTAAGGAGACCAGACACAAAAAATCAGGGCGACATGTCCAATCTTTAGGGTGAATGCTCAATCTATTCTCACTTAAGCTTGGCCAATTCCGTGTGTTTGACCCTGGAGACACGGGTGGATGCGTTATCATGGAGCAGAACCTCACCCTCCGTCAGCAACCTTGGCCTTTTGTTCTTGATAGACCTGCGTAGTCTTCGGAGTATCTTACAGCACATCGGAGTTAACATTGCTTCTGTCTCGAAAAATTCAAAATTTAGTGGGCAGCGCTTCAACTCGGACGACGAATTCAAGGACTCTGTGAAGGATTGTGTCTTGTAACGGCCACAGAAGTTCTGGGATCAAGAAACCCCTTTGCTCGTTAATCAATGGAATCGTTGTGCTCAGGCCTTTGAATAAAAACTTCATTTATACTAACAGTGCCGTTTTGTTTTCATTTGAAGACCCTTAATATTTGAATTAGAAATTGGGTCATCCAACTAGAAGTCTTCCTACAACATTCCAATCCATAAATCTAGCATATAGTTAATAACTACTGTGGAATGGCTATAAAGTCTGTTATTTCTAAGATATTAGATAAATTGGTAGCTCAACAGTTACAGTGGTTTTCACGTAAATTAATATCCAACAATCAACACCGTTTTTATACCTGGTCGTTCAACTGTTTCGAATTTCTTGGAATTTTGTTTGTTTTGAGTGCCTTGGAAAAGCTAAAACTTATCAAGTAGATACCACCTATACTGACTTTTCTAAGGTATTTGACAAAATTGACTGTAACTTTCTATTAAGCAAACTAACCTCCTATGGGCTTCATAATAGCACCTTAAAATGTCTAGCATCTTTTTTGGGAACTATGTCTCAAATCGTATATGTACCACCTCTAGTGTTCCGCAAGGTTCCCATTCTGTTACCATTTAATTTATTTATACACGACATCTATCGGTGTATTCAAAACTGTAATTGCCTGTTATATGCAGACGATCTTAAAATATTTAAAATTGTTCATACTTATAATGATTGCGAAGATATACAATGCGAACTTGTAAGGATTTATAATTGGTGTACTGATAATAATTTACTATTAAATGAAAACAATGCTATTTGCTATTCAATGTCTTCATTAAGAACTAGTAATAAATAAAACTAAAAATAAATTTATGAATATAAGTCAAGAAATATATTTCTACAACTAGAAATAGCATTGATTTTGTATATATACCGAAATTGTCAAAATTGAAAAGATGAAGGATTTGGGAGTAGTTTCCGACACATCTTTATCGTTTAATTCTCACGTCGATACCATATGCGTAAAGGCTTTGTAAGTATGGGAATATGTTTGGCATGTTAGCAAGGAATTTGATGTGGAATGTGTGAAAAATCTGTATTGTTCATTGGTTAGATGCGGATTAAAATATGTGTCAACAATTGAGTCGCCATATACTAACACTAATATTAATCGACTTGAAGCTGTGCAAAGAAAAATTCTATCTTATATCGAATATCGCAAAGGACTTCATGATCAACCTGGTCAATACGATGAAATCATGACAAGAATCACCGAACAATATTAGATTTGTGCACACTACATAGAATTCTGAATATGACTCTGCATTCTCAATCTCCTCACGCCTGTTTAGATCTAAATGTCCCTATAAGAAAGATTCTAACCTATTGGTTGTTCCATATTAATATTCACAAAACTAGCATCGGTCATTTTAACTCTCTTTCTCATCTAATATCTCTGGCAAATGAATATGCCAATCACTCTAAAATTAGGACCAACAATAAAATAAATGTGTTCCTTACATATATCGCCGAACCTTCAAAAGCTGTCTGCTTAGTTCCGTGAGTCATTCTTGAGAAGTTGGTAATTAGTTGAAAATCTTGAATTCTATTTTTGTTAAGGTTATGTATATTTTTCCAATGTTCAGTTAAAGCCAAGAAATTGCATTGTGGGTGTTCTTCGAGTATTGCGTCTATGCGTATTGTTTTCTTATTAGATCTAACATTAGTATGCTCATACATTTATTATGCGCACAATCATCAGATTTAATCAATTTTTGTTCTGGGAATTCCTCTTGAGATGAAATGAAAAACGAGAGATTCCCACATTTCTTGAACAGGCGTTGGAATCTAATATTTTCTCAGAATAACATCTTGCTATTGATATTTTGTATGAAGTATACTCGTTCGGATATTTAGCATGCATTTTCTCGCATTTTGCTCCATTCCCATATTATTACGTAAATAATGTATTAATTGTTCACTAGTGGTATTTGGTTCCTAATGGTATACATGATAGTGGTAGAATTTAGGGGACCCTTTAAGCGTACTATTTTCCACCGTTCCATAAGTTCTAGATGTTCTGCGAGTTTTCTTTTCTACCCTTGTCCATTTTGTCCCATCCAGACAAGGTTCTTCATAATTGTTTTTTATCTTTTAAGGTTTTAATTTCCCATAGTATTAACATAGATTAAAAACTCAATTTTAAAGTACACGTCGCACAGTGGTCGTTTCACGCATTCTAGGTGGACATTTCAAGTTACACCACGATAACGTGTTTTAAATACGATATAAGGTTAAAAAATTATGTTTTAACTTTAAATATAAATATATTACTATTATTTGAACATATTTTATACAAAAAAAACATAATACATTGAATTATTCCGATAAATCAGATGAATTGGAATCATCTGATGTATTGTGAATTACTGGATCAGATAATAATTGTAAAACTTCTTTTTCCAAACATCTTATACTATATGGCCGTGCTATATAATTTTTTTTTTCGAAATAGTAGACACATATGGATCAGATGAATATAACAACGTATGAAATAGATCGGTCATGTTTAAAATTCGCGAAAATTTTCTTGTGTGGAATTCTCTATATTTTCGTATATCTTTATTGCGCGCCTCTAAAGCTTCTTCTGAGAACAATCCAATTGGCAGAACTGCCGACTTAATTATATCCGCTCCATGTATTAAAATTTTATGTATACTTGTAGGCATGTAAAACCATGGATATAGTTGTATATAGAGAACTGCAGTTTCCGCAGCATATTTTTCAAATGCCTGTATATTGACTGCATATCCACACGATAATGTTTGTAAAATGATTTTTAATCTTTTCAGAAAATTTGCATCTATACCAGTAATTTTCGCAACCAATTGATAATTTTCGAAAAAACGAGTAGCTGTGTTTCCATCATTGGTTGTTCCAAATCCTTGTTTCAGAACATCTACTAATAAACCTAATTCTTTTCTTAGTCCTTTTTTGTATTTGCAGCTTAGCTTGCTGCAACTTTTCTTTGTCGTTTTTTTCACGAACATGCCACTTCTTTATATCGCGACGATATGCAACATGAAGCACGCACTCCAGGCTCCTTATCCACGCATGCAGTGAGGAAATTCCATATTCGTAGGTGCTGGCTTTTATTGGCAATTGTTTTAGTTTATCCAAATTATTCATTATTTTTGGAGTAGCTCCACAAATTCCACATGATTGAGAAGATGAATTTGTGACAACACTGAAAGTTTTTCCATTAATCATAGTCATTTATTTTAAATCTTATTTCATTGAAAATTACTTCTGTGGGAATAATTATTTCAATTTGATTTTCTATGTCCTCTATAACTCTTTCTGTTAATTCACGTGTTTCTTTTTGAAATAGTATCTTGATGGGCTTGCAAAATCTCGTTGATGAGGGTTTAGGATTCTGCCAAACAATTTTATTGTTTTTAGATTTTAGTTGTAGGGGTACAATGCAAGCTGAAAACAGAAAAGCGTCTGCTTTGGATGTACCATCATCTTCGGAAAATGCTTGCTGGTACATCGCATGTCCCGAACTTCCATCGCAGCCCCATTTATAAATCACAACTAGTTCATGACCAATTTTTTTATAATTTTCAGTTACAACAGCTTCTATGGATTTCAATAATCTTGTGACAGTTTTATCTACAAGAGCTTGTAATGAAACCTCAGCGGATATTTCGGTAACTTTTATTTGTTCGTCGTCCGAAACAAGCGTGTTCGCTTTTAGTATATAGCCGTAACTAGGATAGATATCAGCATTTCGGACTTTTGCACCAGATTGAATTAATCGGTAAGAATTTTTTGTGAATCTACCATCTATATATAAAGCAAGCGCTTCCTCAGGCGTATATTTTATAAGTTGCTTCGGAGGAGTCTTCCACGCTTTTTTAATCACTGTTGTAGGTGAATAGTCAGCAACTTCTCTTAACATTGTTGCACTGTCTCTACGGCCAGACGATCGCAAGCTACTCTGAGTTGCAAACGATAACTCTTCTTGTGAATATGTTTCCAGTAATGGTTTTATTTTCCTTTTCTTCGAACGGGACGTCAAATCCAAGAAAGCTTTATACGGTAATCTACCTTTACTAGTCGATGGACCTGGCTCGGATGATATATTTTTTAATGTGAATTCTTCTTGTTTTTCTATCCATTCCGAAAAATTCGAATCAAATGTTGGGAGATGACGAGATGATTTTTTCCATTTTAAAGTAAATTTTGATGTTAAATTTTTAACTTGGTGAGACAAATTTTCCAAATTTTCATTTACTGTGTCTTCATCAATTAGAAATTGCTTAGCAATGTATGAAAAAACTGCAGCATTCTTTTCTTGCAATGAATTTTCTGCGCGCCATATATCAAATAAACGTCTGCGCGGGAACGATACGCGACCTAAAAAAATAAATAAAATCGTAACCTGCAATTTACTGCACCCAATTTTCTCTCAGTCATGAAGCAAATTAGTAATATTATTCATAAAAAAATATTTTAGCCTAGACTCAAGCGGATCTCACTAGTTATTCACTTTTGAATATCAGTAATTTAAATTATTCTAGCGGGCAGATAACCTGTATTTCAATGTTTTTTTTTACAAATTGGCTCATTTTATTTACAAAACTAAAATTTCTATAACATGTACATACCTGTGGTACAATTATCCATGCTTTTATAAAAAAGTTAAACTCAATACGGCACTATAATATTACAACAAAATCAACCCGTCGCACAGTGGTTCAGAACGCGAAAAACGTGATCGAAAATCAAATTTTCAACTTCTTCGTACAAAGTTAAAATTGCACTAATTTAATCTTGAATAGTTGTTCTATTTGATAATATTAATAATATGCATCTTATTTACATACGTGTTTCTATATTTGCTTTCAAAGTTAAGTAAAATTGAGACGTTGCAGCGTAAAGAAATTAGGGTGTAATTAAAAAGACTGTACCACAAGCAAATGCGGTTATTTATTAATGTCATTATAATATTGTTATAGATTTGCTAAGTGTATTATTAAGTAACATTACTTATTATTGGATGAAGTTTACCTAGTACAAGAAAGTTTATTGCTTGTAACCGGTAACCGGATTATAAAAATTTGCCGTAAGTGAAGGATTACGTTTAGTTCTACACAACCCTACACGGAAAATACTTCATTTATGCTTAAATTAGCTATTTGGCTTTGTAAATTCAAAAAAATTAGCTGCCAATATTTGTCTATTCAAAACATGTAAAAGAAAATCCCGCACGGTACCCGATCAGTTGAAACGCAACTTTGAGTCGAACCTGTATGCAGATTATTCTGGGCGCATTTTCGAAATTTGTGAAGTTGTAAGAGGTTGTGTTTTTGTTGCAGTAGTTCTTTTGAAAATTTGTAACATAATGGCCGCGAAGAAAATATGTCTATTGGTTTTAGATAAATGATGATAAATCGACTTAAAGTAAGAAACGAGCAATTTATCTGTTTATACTTGACACATACGGACTTGCCGAAGATGATAAATCAAGTAAAATAATTTTGTATTGGCTTGAACAATTTTTTTTCCAAGATATTTTAAATATTGGAAATCGTCCAATAAAATATTTAGTGTTTTTATGAAAAAGCAAAATGTTTGGCGAGAAGAAGAAATTATTTTTCCTTAATCCGTTTACTGCGATCGACCATCAACTTCGGGTATTCGAGGTCGTCCTTAAAAGAGTTTTGCTCAAAGTTCTGCTGTTATAAACAGGCGTAAAACCCAGGAGCTCAGAAAAAGTACTTCCGTGGAAAAACTTGTGCAATCAAAGTACGAGAAAGTGGAGATATTAGTACTGTCGATTCGATAATTGAAAGTACTTCAACTACACCAAGTAGAGGCAAACGAATAATGCAAAAATGGAGGAGTCCCGAACAAGAACAAAATGCCATGACACCTGAAGAGGCTCTGTCATTTATTATCTCGGGTGGTTTTACAAGGCAGCAATATATGCTTATTGGAGCAACAGCTTTAAAACATGGTTGCAAATTATATCCAAGTTAACACGCTATTCTATAAGCAAAAAGGCATAATTTTGTATTTTGGACAAAAATTTCTACAATATAATTTGAGGATGTTTTGAAGGTTGTTTTTTTTTATTAACCCAGTACATACTACTAAACATGTAAAAGTCAATGCATTAAGGGGTGCTTTTGACAAACAAATACTTCGAATTTGCAAACTAAACTTTATAATTTGTATAAAAAATATTCTTCGTACTTGTATTAAGTGATATCAATTTTTCGTATTTAAGGGTTGTATTTTTGGATAGTTTTGACAAATACGGGTTTTTAATGCATAATTTCAGATTCAGCATACCAAAAAACATAAACTTACTCAACTTTTAATGTAAAATCTGTTAATAGTAAAGAGTAAACAATTTCGATCGCGTTTTTCGCGTTCTGAACCACTGTGCGTCGAAACAAGAATTATTCGATAGTTGAATGTAGACTGAAAAGTGTGCGCTTTGGGCACGGAGTACAACCGCACCAAGAGGGTTGGGGTTTTTATGACACTACCTCTTAACTAACTGGACATTATTGTATTGATATTTACATAAAAATTCCCAAACCCTCGAACTTCATTTTTAGTGAAATGTCCAGCTAGAATGCGGCAAACGACCACTGTGCGTCGCGGCAATTAAAGTTAATATTAGGTAAAACATTTCAAAAAGCTGAACTTCAAAAAATATGGCATTTTCATAAAAAGTAAATTTAGTATTTTAAATATATTGGATGTATCGATAGGTTTTGACCGGATCATATGTATTACAAATTCCGGACTAGACCTACTTACGGTTAATGTGTTCTGAATCCACCCTACATATTTATTGTACTTTAAGATACAGTTTGTTTTATTTCCAAAATTGAATCTTGAATGTGATGCTTTTTTCTACAATTTTAAATCACAATTTGAATTTAAGTTGACTGTATATGTAGGGTGGTTGGGTGGCCTACAATTCGCCCTACAGTTGTCGGCATTCATATTGAAGGTTACTGTATAATTTTGAATTCAATGAAAGAATTAAAAGAAAATATTTTGTCGGGCAAGATTTTACCATAAAGCACCTTTATAGTAAAATCTAACCGAATTCTGTATCCCCCGAAATCCAAATATCTGTTCTAAATATCAACATCCTCCCCTCGCAATTCATTAATTCATTTGTGCGAATCATCAGGACATTTAAGCTAGCTTGCAAAGATACTTTTTTTCACTATTAAATTCAAGACAGGGCAGAAAGACCTCAGGTCTATAGCACAGATGGACTAACACCATCTCTTTGTATTTTATTCACATTTACTGTTATTATGTATTATGTTTTATCCAAATAAAGATAATTGTATATATCTTTTACGTCGTTGTAGAAAATTAAATAATTAATATTATAACTAATGTTTTCGTATTTTTAAATTATTTGTATGTATACATTAGTTACATTTATATTTTATCATATTTATTTCCTTGTATTAATTTTCATAAATATTACATCCTGGATAGGGATGAAGATGATGGGCTTAATTAAATATTTGACAGATAGTGATGCAGTTTAGTTTAAAAGCAAAAAATTTAATACAAAACGCAATACAGCGATTCAAATATATTAGTAATATATATTTAAAATTATTTTTTAGGGAGAATATCGATCAACGTCTTTCAAAATATGATTAATTTTTCTCATATCGTCGTTATTGCAGTGTTATATGAATTAAAGTAGCTGATCATAAAATGAGAGTTTTATACAATAATTACGACGTATACAGCGATTTCGAAGTTTAGTTACCCAATTAATTTCACCTTTACGACCTTTAAATACTGGTTTACCGTATGGCGCGTAGTACATACCCGAGAAATAAAAATATTTTACAAAGTGAATGACTAACTGAACGAGTCTTACAAATAGACACCATAGACGTAAAATCGGTTTTTGTTTTGCGTTTTACACCGCAATTAATTACTTTTTGTAATTGCTTCAATTGCTGTATAAGACAATTTTGTGGATTTTGTTTGCAAATCTGCTAGTTTTTTGCAGTGCATCGTAATAAAGTTTTAAAGATATCAGTACTAACATTACTATAATTATTTAAAAAAATATATAGTTTAGTTTATTTGCTTTATAAGATCCATTAAAAAATACATAAAATACATTAAATAATGAGGTTACTACTGCTTGCGCAGAAATCCCAACCAGATACCAAAATTTAAAACCTCTTCATTCACTACATTTGAATTCATCGCATCACATCATTCATCATCATCATCTTCAGAGACAGACTGACAAAACACACCGACAATGACAAATCCATGCTGAAATACTGCTGGTCGATAGCCATTTAACAAAATTAATCACTTCAAAAAGTTACATTTACCAATAAAAGTTAATTGTTAGTATGACCTAGGATAGCTAGAATAACCCAAAATGGGTATCCATCATCAATTGAAGAAAGTCTATGGCAAAAATGTTATAGATATGTCGTTCGGAACGACCGTAAGTCATTATGGACGATCTGGTTAGGTCAATTAACAATTAATGAGATTAGTCAATTTGTTAAAAACCACCTGTATTATTCGAAAATTTCCTTACTGATGAACACAAAGCTACACGTAAGGCTGCAATACTAACGTGTTTGGAATGGTATTTTCTTGGAGGATTACCTTTCTTAACTAGCATAGTCGCTGGTGATGAAACGTGGCTTTTCTATGCAACACCGTCAATGAAGTGGCATCATGCTCATTCGCCAAACAAACAAACAAAAAATCAAAACGGTTATGTTTACCCGGAAAGTCATGGAAACCATTTTCTAGGATCGGTATCGTGCTCATTGACTTAACGACCTGTGGCGACACTATCAATACCAATATAGATTATGCAATATTGAAGAAATTAGAGCGAGCGATTCAAAATCGGATAACGCAACAAGCAACAAGTTATGCAACAATTCAAATAGGAAACTTTCAACCATTCATTCTACAGTCCAGACTTAGCTCCTTTAGATTTACCATGTTCACACAATTCAAAGACTTATTGGCAGGAGAATAATTTAAAATAGATGAACTAAAAGAAGCTATGATTACTTGTCTTAATACACTGGCGGTTGAGGAATATAAAGTTGGGATAAAAAAAACTCGTCACACGTGACGACAAATGTTTAAATTTTCCAGGTGATTATGTAGAGAAGTAATTTAAGGTGTGTTCTTTAGAAATAGAACGTTAGTATTTGTTTTTTTTTAAATATTTCTAAATTGTTACTACTTTCTAGACGGCCCTTGTACTTGGCATATAATGTACAACGACCTATTCAATGCATCCATGCATGTTTTATTGGATTACCATAAGGTTTTTTTGATTTTCCCTCTTAAATATATTTATCACTATTGAAAATTTTAGAAAATTTTGAAAACTGGCTCTAATTGTATTGATTTATAAACTACATGTTTTGTTATTGTAAATGGCACACCGTCGTGCCCAGTTAAAAATAATTTATTATTTAACTTTTTTAATTGTCGTTTTTGTCCTTATGAGGTGGGTGGTGTCGCTTAGCGTCCCTGCACTGCGGCCTCCGTGGTCCTTTCGTGCACCTCACGATGTTTTACTCCCTGTATACTCCCTGTATACTCCTGTGGCTTCTATGAAGTCTAGGAGTTTCTGCCAGGGAACGATCTTTACCTGTTCTACAGGAAGCATAGGCTTCCCGAATTTCGCCGTATTTTCTCGTTTATATGCTTCGTAAGTACACAGTAGGTGTTGTGGAGTTTCCTCTTCTTCCAAACACCCACGGGGGTTCACATCCTATGTTTGTGTTTATTCAGGTCAAGATCGTTGTTACTTTTTAGGGACTTTAAGTTAAGTTTAGTGAGGAAAGAAAGGCATTATTGGGTCCGATTGTGAAAAGCGATTTGATTCAGACAAAGATCTCTCATCACACATCAGAGATTAAACTACAGACTTTTAAGTGGCATCATGCTCTAGTCCAACAAAACCAAGAAACTTTATGCAGAAAGTTTTAAACTTTAAAATTAATGACAACAATCTCAGACAAGAAAGGCATATTGCTCATAGGATTTATGTCTCAAGGAAAAACAATAAATTGAATAAATATATCGTTGAAGAAAATGCGCAATACAAAATCATTACAAGACTGTAACGGGGAGTGTGTTCACTTTACGATAATTCCCAGATACTGCTGACAGATCGCAAGCATTGCTAGAGAAGTTTAATCGGAATATCTTACCCCGAAATCTTCTGACTATTACATATTTACAAAACTTAAGATTTGTTAAAAGAATGTTTGTTCGATTAGATGAGCTACGTTAAAATCATTTTGTCGATGTTTATTTTTGGGTTTCGTGTAGAGTATAATCAATATAAATAATACTATTGTATCCTTTCTTCACACTTTATTTTCTAATATATCTAATCATTAGAAAATAAAGTAGGAAGAAAAGACACAACAGTGTTATTTATATAATTTTGTTTATTGAACAAACCACCAAAAAACTTTTTTTCGCACATTGAATAAATATCGTTGAAAATTGGTTAGGTGATTTAAAAATTCATAAAATTGAGCACCACCTTCGTATCCTGGTGGTACTCCAATAGAGCATACATGGATGCATTGGATAAACACGTCGCTGAACGTTAAGTACCACTACGTGCAATTCCAGAATTACAAATTGCTAGAAGAGAAGAATGTCATACAATGCAATAGAATTGTTTAAGATTTTAATCAAATCTATACCTTCAAGATGTAGAGCCATTCTAGCATTCTGGGAGATAATCCTCAACTTTTATTGATTTTGTGGTTAATGTGATTTTTTTCAAATAATTTTCATTATTACAAAAGAAGCATTATTTAAAAGCCATCCATTGTTTAGACAGACAATTAAATATTTTATGATATTAGACGCATGCCCAAAAAAAGAAATATTTACTAACAAGCCTTTATTATTTACCACCCTCGTCTTTAAAAACTGAAAAAGGAGATGAATAAGGGCATTGATGGATAGTATTAAAGTAATTCCCGTTAGTACCGTGCGGAGCGCTGGCAAATAGAAAAGCCGTCGGATGTGTGCTAACATGTTCAGTTGTATTTCAGCTGTGTCTGCAAAGGTCTCGCTGGTATTCACTGTGCTGTGAGTGTTTATAATGTTTAAGAAAATAAAGAACGCCGCCAGTTGTAAAGTTAGGGCTGTGATTAGATTTTTCAATGCAACAAATGTACGACCTTGGGATATGAATCGTCAATTAAAGGATATGTATGGAGAAAATGTTAGAAATGACTCGTCTTTTTGGCGCTCGTGTCATAATTTTAACTCAACTCAAGGACTTTTTGACAGGAAAGAAAAATTACGTATTTAAATACACTGGCGGCGGAGGAATATAAAGCTGGGAAACAAAAAACTCGTCACACATTACAACAAATGCTTAAATTAGATGACTATGTTGAGAAGTAGTTTAAGGTATAACTGAATAGTTGAGGCTGTTAGTTGTTGAAAGTTCATATTCTAATCACTTTGGTATTTTTCGTATTTCATTTACGAAAAATACCAAAGTGATTAGTTTATAGTATGTTATTTACAAATAAAATAGTTTTTTTTTATATATCCTCAAATGGGTACTACTTTTCGGATGGCCCTCGTACATAAATTCGAAAAATGTGTGAACAACTTCTAGACTTTCGATATTTTTTGAAATGAGAAATCTTTAACAAATAACATACATTGTTTTTGTATAACCATTTTCAATTCAAGATAGAATGTCAATATTTCTAAAGATTTTTTATTTATTATATAACCTTAATTAAACTATTTTTGAAAATTCAGGTTACCAATAACAATGCATATGTAGAATGCATAATCACAGTAAATAAATCACCACAACACAAGCTTTGTAAATTGTGTCAATGAAATAAAAACATTTACAGACAACTACTTTAAATTCATTTAATTTGTAATCTATTACTTTTAAAAACTAACTAAATTAGTTTATGAATGTGATTCTTCTAAACTTCTAAGTAAAACAATGAATGGATAAATTATAAGTAGCTTAATAGAAGCCATGAAATAAAAGTTAAAGTGGATTCACTTAATTAGAAAAATCTGTGCAGCGTTCAAAACATAGATGCCACCTTAATGAGTTTTATAACTTCGTTTTCTGTCTTCAAATGCGCTGCCCTGATGAGACCCCACTAGTTCGGAATCAGTGCGCAGCCGTTGAAATAAATATTTTTTTTAATTTGTAGTTTTTGTAAACGTCCTTTATTAACACTTGAATCATGTGATCAGTTCGATAAAATTTAGTTAGCAAATATTTCTGTTTTTAGCAAGTCAAAATCGCACAGCTCCTTACTAATTTGCAGGACATTGTTTGAATTGAATGATGTAATACTTTAATTTTTTCGAAGATTTCCTAATATAATTAGATATTAGGAGTAGTGTGATGATCTAGCAAAATTTGGAAGCAGCCTAATCAGATTAATTATTATTCTTATTATGCATTTTTGCATTTTCTATAATAATAGAACAATACTACTTTAATCCATTAAAATACCTCCTGCAATTTGCAGACGGCACTTCCCTAATGACACATGCTCCCACACTACCAAAAGTCCTCCAATTCCTCCAAGAGCTTATCGACTCCCTTTCGCAGGAATAATTCACCTCACAAAGTTCATATTTGCCAAATTGCGATCCCTCCCTCAGTTTCCATTAAGTACTTGGGCATAACCATAGATCAAAAAATTAATTTTAAAAAACATACAGCCATAACAAAAAGCAAAATTACTTCTAGGGCAAAATGCTTTAGAAGTTTAACTTATAAAAACAATGGTATTAATACCAGAACCGCCGTAAAAATTTACAAGATGATTTGCCGCCCACTACTTGACTCTACACAATACCTCCACCAATCAGCTCCTCTATGATACTACTTTAATTATCCCCATCCTAGAACGTCTTCGGTTCCTATCAGAAAAATTCGCCAAAAATCCTTTTAACTTTTACATATTATCCCTATACTGTCTTCCTAGAAACCCAAACATAATCTCTAAATTTAAAAACCTACATTCTACCATTTTTGATTTCATTTCATCATTTCATGCATCTACTCACTAACGACTGACTCCATGTGACTGGACAAGACAAGGCAGAAAGACCTCTGGTCGATAGCCTTTTGACAGATTAATACATTAACACATCATTCATTATTCATCATTTCAATGTAAATATGTACAAAATTTGTCAATAAATATATGTTACTACTAGAACAATAAAATTAATAACTCATAAATAATGGCATTGTTTACGAAGGTTTAATGATTTTTAAGAAAAGTACAGAGAAATTAACATAATGGCCAAATCGTTTCTAAAAAAGCCTGCGTTCATGTCGCGTAAGGTCAACTGTAATTCAAGAAACTTTGAATTCAAGCTTATCTTGAACAATTGGTGGCAATTCGTCATGTGATACCCACTTTCTATTAACGAGTTCCCATTACTCTAGATCCTATTGCTTATTTTCGTTTTTTCCAAAATATAGAATATTATCTAAGAAGAGTAACAAACAATATATAAATCAAATAATTTTAAAATATAAAAATGTAAACAATAAGGTATGATAGCTAAATCGCTATTATAACTTCTAGTTATGTAGTACGAAAAGTATTGTAAACGTGACCTTTTTCGATTTTTCTAAGAAGTTTTTAACGGAAACATATTTTAAGGTCTAATTTTACCATTTTTGATTCACTAAAGATTTTGAATTGGAAATGCTTGTATTCATTGTTATAATTATTGACAGTTCCCATGATTTGTCGGTGGTTATCCAACCAAAGAGTGTATCTAGCGCAACGTTCAGACAATAGATGGCACCTTTATGGTAATATTGATGAATGAATGAATGAACAGATTTATGGCTTTTGATGTACATTTTTTTATAGATGAGAAGTTACAATAGTAATAAATTTGTTTCTGTTTAAAGAAAACTAAATTTATCATTAGGGCGATAGCAGAAATAAAGTATCTGAGGGGTTTTGCATAAAAAGTTTAGCAAGATAATATTTGCATTATTTGTAATAAGTAAATTACTGGTGCATACTTTAATAACCATAAAAGTGACTGTTTCAATAAATAATTTGCTTTCGATGTCAATATCTTTGGAATTTCTTTATACATGGCTTTAGTTAATAAAAACTCTCCAAGGTGACATAGAAACGAAAACTTTTAAAGTAAGATTAGTAAAACGTTAGAAAATTTTGCAACAAAAACTCTGGAGGTAAGATGAATAAAATATCGCTTCAGTTAGTGCATATTGTGGCATAGAGCTTACGATTTAGATGGTTTTAAATATTATTTTTTATTTAATTTTGATGGCTTTGAGTAACATTTTGAATATCGAAAAAAAGAAAACCAATGCATTTTTCTGCAAAATTGCAGAATTAATTTTATTAAGTTAAGTATTTTTTAATGAAAAACTTTATATTCACAATTGTAAATAAATACATTCTAGTTATGCAGACTAAAAAAATGATAATAAAAGTCATTTGATATAAAATTGTATGCCTCATATGTTTTTGATGTGAAAATTATAATTCACACAAGTGAGATTAAAAAATTAATAATTGGTGTTATAATATAGAACTGCTGAATTAACTATTCGCGTTAATTAATTGCGAACCTATATGTATGGTGTTAAATTCAATTTGAATCCATAACAGCAATGTGTACTAATTAGAACTGATCAAAGGTTAATCCAGCATTATATTCGAGGCGTTAACATACTGACAATCAAATGAATCAAATTAACAAATCAGCATTGATCGCTGAACTTTAATGTGGCCCGGCATTAATATTGATGCAATGGAACATTCAGTAGTGATATGTACATGACGGTGTGTACGTTGGTATTATTTCGGAAAATCGGCGAGTTTATTTATGCAAATCTTTAAATCTGCTCGGAATTCCTCGAGTGCCTCGTGAGTCAGCACATTATATATACCGCAACTGCTGCTGCCTGCAATCTTAAGACCATTTTTCATGGGGGATTCTTTTATTACATTTGTAGACGCATAACACTATATGTATATACTGCGGTCTGTAGAGAACATAGTCGAGTCAATTTTAATCGTTTCGATGGGAGGGTAGATGGAACTCTGCCAGCGTTTACACCAGTATTCTTTCTGCGCTTGATATTAGGCGTTTCATGTTAATAAAATTTAGATTAGTGAGCTGGCAAAATTATATAGTTAATTGTATGCAAAATTTAATATATCAGGAAATTATAAAAATGCAACAAGTTTATTATTCAAAAATTCACACAGGGGAATTGTCAGTAGAAAAATCAAGTTCTTCTGAGAAAGTATTTTTACATCACAAGATTTGACTGGGGTTAAAGAATATAATCAAAAGAATTATCCATTAAGAAAGTTTTCATACCTATAGGGATTAACGGTCTATTTCCATTACTAGATAAAAAATTAAATTTGTTAGAATAGTAAAGAAACAGTTACTTTGGTAAGATATTGTCAAAGCCAGGGCAGAATCACTGCGTGATAACGAAAGAAATACCTGTGGCAGTAAAGTTGTGGAGTGGTTTTAAAAAGAAATTATGTATAATACTGATCTGAAGTAGCTTTTACAGTAATTTTGCAATAACCAGAAGATAAGATACAATATGCTTGAAAAGGCTTTTGAAGTCTAACATTGATACTAGATTCTAAACTGGCAAATACTTTTTCTCAGAGCCAAACAAACTGTACTATAAAACGATGTATCGATAGAGAACAACCGTGGAAAATAAGTAGAATATTAAAAAAATCCAAGGATGAGGAGAATCCAGAAGATATTTATGCCAACGTGGAAAAAAATTGCAAAATATTCTCGAGAATTAAAGTCATACTGAGCTCAATGAAAAAAAATAGGCATATTCTCATCCTTAAGAGAAGAAGTGATGGAAGGAATTCACAAGGAATCTTCCAATAGAACGTCGAAACTGCGTCCACATGTTATATAACATTTTTACAATAATTATTTGTGGTTAAAATTCAGTAAAGTACTTGAAAAAATAGATAATACACTAACTAACTAAGTTTACAGTAACGTTAGAAGATATTACCCAAAAGCATAAATTCACTTATTAAGAATATTTCTGCTTTATCTACCTTCTCCGAATACACACATAAATTTAAGTAAATATTTCTTTTTTTAAATTATAGACAGCCAGAAAGTTTTTCGTATAGTTAATAGTAAACAAAAAGATATATTCAATATGATTCCCGTTTATTCTTAAACAAACATCTACTAAGATAGTCCATATTTAGCACATCATTCAATTGCTCTTTTAATCAAATATTTTCTACTTATTTTAAAATAATCAACCAATCAATTGTATCCCTGTATCTAAAAAAAGAGATACCGATGATGTTTACAGAACAATAGCTATCATTCCTATGATAGCAAGGATTAGAAATCTTAGTCAAGGAAGATTTCCTCTCATATTTTTATAGGCATACATTTTCAACCGTTTGTTAATAAGGGACGAGATCAAATAAAAGTAAGGCTTTGGATGAATTAATATCATCCGTTATACATCCATTACACTATGTTTCCTAACTAAGGTCTTCTTATTAATATAATAATCATAATTTACTACTAGAATGGATATATGTTTTTTAACCATACCTTAGCAATCCAAAACGATTTAATAGTATTAATTATATTAACTCCAACTTTAAGGATATTAGATTAGATTAGATGGGGTATAGACAGGCAGCACTGTGATATGGTTTTATCTTTTGTACTAATCCTGTACTATTAGTATGTTCCCAGGAAATTTTCTTGGTAAGCTCAATTAACTTCCTAGGAGGCCAAACGCTGGTTCGTTCTGGGGTTATCTTCATTTCTCCGATTAGGACTAGTCAGGTGATAGCCAGTACTACACATACGCATAGTTGTTGACATACAAATAATGTCAACTTTACTTATCTTGTGAAGGTACTTCACTGAGCAATGTCCTATAAGTTAACTCGTGACTAGTCTTATCACGCTTTTAATTAGGCGCAAAAGCTATTTAACTCTGCTTTACTTTAAGGATATAGTACACGAGGTAGGTTTCCGTTATAGGCCTAATACTCCCGATTACATACATTGATAACTTGACACCATACATGCTTTCAACATAATTTATTTTATTTGCAGATGATACAATTTATATCTGAAATCATATCAACCCGAAAACTTCAAAAAAATGGTATCAGATTCATAAAGATCAAAATACCATAAGGCCTGTTATCTTATTTGGTTATAATATATTACAAAAATTAAATTCAATATATAAGGAAATTACCGATTTTAAAGATTGATGTTTAGTTGAGAATTCTAAATCTAGTCTTATTTGACATCTGCAATATGTGTTCTAAAATTTCCACTAATAAAAAACAGCGGTCTATACGTATCTGCACGAGCAGCCCTTCGTATTCTCACTAAAATGTATCATCCCTTAAATCCTATCTACAATCTATTCAACAATCTTTTACATCAATTAACAGAAATAATCTAATTGAAGAACGTTTGAACATCAATCCTTAAAATTTGCAAAAAATCAATATACCCATGAAAATATCATCCAGATGTGTATCCCTGGTAATCCTTTGATAACCCAATACAAAATACCATAAAATCATTCTTCATCATTCATCAATTCATATTATTCACGCATAATGACATTAGTGATCATGACCCTAAATAAAAAAAACAGTTAGTACAATAGTATGAGAACAAAACTACAATATAATGTTTTTAGACAATTCTATCATTCACCATTCATTCTGAATTTTTAATTTGGCCTTTTTTAGAAAGTTTATATTTACAGATACGTTAATTCCTAGCAATTCCAGACATCTCCTTAACCATAAATTAGGTGCAGTTAACTTAATGATACACTGAGCACAAAAATTACCTTTATCAGCAGTCTTACAAACGAGAAATTAACATAATTTTAAATTTAGCAATCAACAATCGTTACAGTGAATAATTATAGAAAGATAACAATATGAAGTTAGAAAAACTTTGTACTCAGCCTATATAAAAGAAACAAAAAATTTAAGTTAATAACATTCGTTGGAGATATTAGAGTAAAAATTTCGAATATCTTAAAGTATCCTATCATAAATATTTCATTTAAACCATTTACAAAAACATGCAACAGCATTTTAAATTTAAAATCTTCCGTCGATAAATACGTCGAGTATCTAATAACTAACTTGTCAACAATGCAAGAGAATATACATAGATTAGGTGCAATTTCAAAACTAAAACGAAATAATTCTACATCTGTAAAATATTTAATTGAAAATGAACATTCATTTGATAAGGGTGATCGCAAAAAAGAAGGAACCAAAAGAGACTTACTAGAATTCCTCAATGTACATAAGGCTAAGCACAATCAGGGAATGTCCCTACTTAACTACTAATTTAGTATGTTCCCCTATGCTTCATTCTATATAAATATGTGTTTCACGTTTCGTTAATTTACTTCTAGTTTAATATTGATCTGCCTACTGCCCTAGTCCTATTTATTTATAAAATGTGTATATATAAACAAATAATTCGCAATAAGTTTACGTAAACAAATCGCATTAGATATACAGGGTCTATTATGAAAGTAGTGCGCATGATTTTATTATGACGCGGGATAAGAAGAGTCGGGAAATGTGGTGAAGAGTCTGTTCTTACCAATCAGCCTGTCACTAGTTAGTTCCGAGCAGATTGAATAGACATACGTGATTTCACGTATTTTTCGACTTTGTAACAAGGCGCGATGAAGTGTTCGCTCAAACCAGCAATACGCAATCAAGTTTTGTGTGCGATTCGGAAAGAGTGAAACCGAAACATTCCAGATGCTTTAAAGCATGACTACATTTCAAGGTTAAAAGGCACAAGGCGGTCAAAGAGAGCCGTGAGAAGATGTCCGACGAACAACTGCCAGAACCGACGACAGCCTGAATCGTGTGCGCCAGATTTTTCGTTCCGACCGTCGATTGAGCAACCAGCAAATCATCAATGACACCCTAAAACATGTCCACATTTGCGGTATATGTGATAGTCTGCTCGATGCTTGTACCAAAATTGTTGACGAAAGACCAGAAAGAACTTCGAGTTTCGCGTTGTCAATAATTGTTGGATTTGATTCAAAATTTCTTAACTCTGTCGTAACCGAGCAGCGAGTGGCACATAAAATCATCCCCGCCCTAAGAAATCGCGAATAAGCAAGTTTCGCATCAAAACGATGCTCATTGTCTTTTTTTACGTCTGAGGAGTTGTCCATTTTAAGTTTGTCCCGCAGGGAGAAATTTACAACTCAGCTTGCAGGTGGAGAAACACCCTGATGGCCCCCTTAAAGTCCCGACTTAACTCCGTGTTAGTTTTTTTTTGTTTTTTTCCCGATTGAAAAGAGAGCTGAAAGGAAAACATTCCTAAGAGACATTCTAGTCAAGGAGTTTCAGGGTGCCTTCCAGGCATGGCAGACAGGTTTTCGCAAGTGTATTGAAGCCAAGAGAGAGTATTTTGAAGAATTTTAAACATTTGTACCTGTACGATCAATATAATGGATCATGTAGATCTGACATCAGATCATTAGATCTTTCTATACAAATTTGTATAACAAATTACTAAAAATCTCATTTTTAGATAATTGAATTTTAGTTTAGTTTAGTTTATTTGCTTCACAAGATCTATTAAAAAAATATACATAAAATACAAACATAAATACAATAAATCACTTTATATTTATTTTATAAATTCTTAATTGTTTTTATTTTTATTTTTTTAAATCATTTATACTTTTATCTCATTTATAATTCACAGTTTACTTTAACTTGTGTAAATAATCTAATTATTTATTATCTAATATTTCTAAATTGAAGATAAAACTATAAAACCAACCAAAAATTGTATTATTTTAATTACTAAAACTATATTATTTTGAAAACTGTCTTATTGTATGTTACCTTCAATCTTTAAATTGTTTTATATTTGTTTAACCTTATAAAAACTTAAATCTATCCATTTTCTTATTAGATTAATGTAACTTTTGAAATTTTAAATGTTTTGAGATGAAAAATTTAAAATTATGTTTTTCTGTACTGTTTAATATTTGAATTAAATTAAGAAAATTATTATCTTCTGCAGAATAGTTCATAACACATTTTAGACATGAAGTTCTTCAGTTTCTTCCTGAAATTGAAATAAAATTATGAAATTTATTTTAAATTCTTGAACTGCTCAAAACGAAAATTTTATAATATTTAAAAAATAGTCTTCTTTTGTACTTTAATCTAAAAATTCTTCTATAGTTAACAACTTTTTCAATTGAATTTTCTAATGATAATAATTATGTAATTATAAAAATTATTATCATTATTAAAAAAAATTGAAAACATTCTTTCTGGGAAGAAAGTAATATTATAAAAAAATATACTTCATTTTTATTACTTAAACTTCTCAGGTACAATTTTAATAAAATTGTTTTCGTAGATAATATCTTCAATATATAAATTGATTTGTATTAACTTGATTTTTCCCTTATTTTTTTTTAAACTTTCATCTAGAGTCTATTCAACTTTCTTTTTAGTTGATAAAAATAATTACTTTATAAAAAGTGTCTTGTCTGGCTTCTTGCTTAATGTAGTTTTATATTTTCCTCCATTTAATTTATAATTGTAATTTACAATTTTTAATTGACTTATGTAAATATTAAAATGAATAAAAATATCTTATTCTATTCAAAGATAAAACGGATAAAAACGTAGAAAAAACTAGAAAGCATCTTCAATACAATTTTAATTATTTAAACTTCTTGAGAGAGATTTTATCTTCAACTATTTTTTTAGATGATAATCTATTATCATGTTCAATATCAAATTTCTTTACATTTGTTCAGAGTCAAAAATAAAATTGTTAAAATTATTTTAAAGCACTTTCAATAAAAAATTTTGAGATAAAGATTTTATAAAATTTGAAAATTGTATTCTGTACTATCATCTACCTTTAAAATCATTTGGCTTAATTTAATTTTGGAGTACTTTTTTTCTTCAATTATCTTTTCTAGATCATAATAATTATCAAAATATTAAAATTTAAATAAAATATGTGCAGAATACTTCATAACCCAGTTCTTACGTTTATTTTCTTAAGATAGAAATGAAATTATGAAACTTAACGCTCAATTCAATTTTAATTTCTTAGTCTTCTTAAGATAAACATTTATTGTAATTTGAAAAATGATTTTCTTTTGTACTATCTTAAAATTCTTTTATATTTATTTAATTTCGCAATCGTTTTGTAAACATTTTAAACCATAACGTCTTTTTTTTCTAATGAAAAAACGATTATGGTAAAATTATGAAAATTTAAAATTTTTAAAATGTTTAATATCAAAGTTCTTCGCTTTTATCCAGAATCGAAGATAATTATAAAAATTATCCTTCAAAGCAATTTCAATTACTTCAAAAACTTCTTGAAATAAAGATTTTAAGCTTTTAGGAAACTGTCTTCATTTATTTAATTTTGCAATAGTTATATAAAAAATTAAATCTACAAAATTTTCACTCTCTTGAATCGAAGATAATATTATAAAAATCATTCTTTAAGAAGTTGTCTTCTTCTTTATTATCATGTTTAAATACTTCTAGCTTTATTTGATTTTGCATTTTTGTGTTTAAATCTTTTTTATTTCTCTATCTAGATCATAATAATTTTATGACTTATTTTTAGTTTGTTGTTCTGTAATTTATATGTTTTTTTATGATATTTTATTGATTTTTAAATTTTAAGACTTAGTTTTAGTTTTTTGTCTTCATGTGCACGTTCTTATGATATTTTAATATGTATTTAGTTATGCTGTCATTCACTTATAATATGTATTATATTTTATATTGCACTAAAATGGACTTCTGTAAATAAATAACTAAAATAATCCTTTTGAAAGAATAAAAGAAATTTGAAAATTAATTTTTAGAATATTCAATAATCAAGTTCTTTAGTTTCTTCTTAAGCTGAAAATAAAATAATGGAATTTAATTATTTTAAATTCTTGAAACCTTTAGATGAAGATTTAATAAATTTCTACTTTAATTTATAAAAAATGTATCATATTAATTTAATTTTTCGATAGTTTATAACATCTTTTATCCATATCTAATTTTCTCTTTTCGAATGATAATAATTATCATGTTATGAACATTGTTTTATTTTTCAAAATGTTCAATATTAAAGTTCTTCACTTTATCAATTATTAATATTAATTTTTAAGACATTTGGAAGTACCTAAAATATTTAAGGTGTAGATTTTATGAAATTTGATAATTGTCCGTTTCTCTACTATCTTTAACATTGAAGTTTTTTCATATTTATTTAATGTTGCAATTGTTTTGTAAAAACTGTAATGCCTTCAATTTTTATTTTAAATGATAATTCTTTACGTTTAGTTTAGTTTAGTAGGAGATAAAATTATCAAACTTATTAAGATGAGGATTTCAAAAAATCTTTTCCTATACCACCATCAGTTTGTAAATTCCTTAAACTTTATTTTAAATTTATTATTAAAAATATTTAGTAACCAAGTCCTTCAGTTTTTTTCATGAAATAGAAATAAAGCTATGAAATTTATTCCTCAAGACAATTTTAATTTCTTAAACTCCTTAAGATGAACAAAATTATATTCTACTTATCATATAAAACTCTCTATTCTACTTTTTTTACCTCCCAGTAACATTCTAATTAGGGGCAAGTTGGATAAATCCTGTTGACCGTTTAATAAATTTTGTGTCTTATTTTATAAATTTCCAGTTTTAATATTGGTTAAATAGATGCAGATGCAGATTAGGTTGGGAGAAGTGAAACTCTTGTTATGTTCTATTTCTTTATTTTCAAATAACTGACACGTGTTTCGGTCCTTACGGATCATTATCAAAGTTAAAACTTAAAACCGAAACACGTGTCAGTTATCTGAAAATAAAGAAGAAAAGTTTTACTTCTCTCAATTTGAAAATTTGGTTTCATCGAGATTACTTTTTTTTATATTAAATTATTGTTTTCCCATGAACAACAGCTACGGACCAGTTTCGACCTATTAGAGTCTCGCCAGTGCATCGTAGTTAAAGACAGGAAAACGGAATGTTACTACAAAGTATAACATTAAACAATAGATGTTACCTTTATAGTGTCTCCATCCTTAGTTTTTTTCTGATAATTAAATAATGTATTTTTGCAATATATATTTATAATAATAAATATATTAGATAACAAGAAGTTCTAACTAGTGTATACTGACAGTTACAGAAGCTATACAATATCATTTATTTTATTTGTTTATACAATTTAAAAAATATATAACAGTTTAAATATATTAAATCCAATTTAGTTTCAAATGTATAAAAGTTGTTTGTGTTGAAAATATTTAGCCTTTTATTGTAATGTATTTAAATTTAAACAGCTTCGACGGAAACTTGTTTATTCATGTTTTATCTTTTGTCATTGGCATCCGATGTTGTAGCAAAGGAATATATTGGTACTCGGAAAATGCACATGTTACAGGAAGGCGACAAAAAACTCCTTTATTCAGAATACATTTCTCAAGAACGATTCTGTCTAGAGTATAACGCTGGCCTGTCCTTTCAGCGTCGAATCCTTTTCAGATACCTTCGTAATATCCCTAACACACAGATCTAATAAATGCGTAATGACATTTGAATAGAGATTAAATGCATGTGTGTGTATTAAATACCAATTCATACCTTGTTTTTGAATAACCTTAAATATCACTAAGTGTGAACTGAATGGCATTGAATAACCAGTATGATACCTAATTATCGTTAGATGACCTTATATAATATAAGCTAGAAATGCTGTTAGATGATTTTTATTAATGCATCACCTTAAGTAATCTTAAACTTTTAAGGAAAGCACAATAATTCTGAATGACTGTTGGCGAGTAATTCAAGCAGTATATATTTTTTTAGCAAAGGCATATTGAGTACATCGAGTAGACCCTCGCAGTATTTGTGTAAACATATGAACAGTTTTAAAATATTTTTGCAATACTTAAAATCGTTTGTTGAGATTTAAATGCATTATATTTATGATAACATCTTCTCTTCTAAGCCCTGAAAATTTAGAAATTTGTGAAGTGTTGTCGTATATAAAGTATGTTTGACTTTCTTAATATTAATAGATACTTGCCACCACAACCTTAAGTCTCGAATATAGGGAAAATTGCATATTGATACGTTTTTGTATTTTGTATATCTTAAATCACATTATTCGTCTAGTTAGCAAATAGAAATTATCAAGAAATATTGTTTCATTTATCTCTTTCTAAATAGCATTTGTCAAGTATTAAATAAATCGTGATAGACCAACATAATAGGCGAATAGAATTAAAACACTTTGTTGTTTCCTTACTTCACTTTTATTTTTAATTGTTAGATGTACATTTCGAGTACCATGTACTCATTATCAATGACTATTAGTCAATGACTATTAGTCATTGATAATGATCATGAGTGAGAGAAGATGTTATCATTATCAATGACTACTGTAGGAAACAACAAAGTGTTTTAATTCTATAGTGATAACTTCGCACAACTCACATAAAACCGTGAATAATAGGCGAAATATATTTTATTTTAGGATCAGGTTACTAAAATAAAATATATTTCGCCTAAAATAGAAAACACAAGAAAATGTTGCTCAAAAAATTATGACAGATCTGTTTCCCAGAAAAATCTAGATATAACTAATTATTCAAAAAATTAATTATTGGTTAGCTTGAAAGAATCAGTTGACTATCTAAACCTACCAATAGAAAACTTGGGAATCTAATTACGTATTGATAGGAAGGAGTGGCCTAAAAATCTTCACAAGGATTGATCGGTACTTATTTTAGCAAATAATAAATAAGACAACGGTTTTGATTATTTAGGTAACAAAACTGTTTGATTTCAAACCAATTTGAAAATCAAACAGTTTTGTTACCTAAATAATGAATATGGATTTTTAACACCTAAATGCCTCAACAATCAAACAATGGTTTTGGATAATTAAGTTTTTTTTGTCGAAGTCGAAGTAAAAAAAAAAACTGACTCTGGGAAAGTAATTTGTAATAAACCGCATTGAATTTGGAGAAAATTTTGTTAATTCTTTAAATGGGATAATCTGTTAAGAGTATGTTCAACACATTTTCTTAGTTTCAAGTCTAATTAATTTAACAATTTATCGAAACACAAAAAGTCTCAACTTTCTGAAAGATTAAATGGCTTAAACTGTTTCGAGAATAATTATAGGATAGACTGTAACGATTTTGTCAAACATTAACTTGACGTAATGTTTAAATCAGTATGCGCAATTAACCCTCCACTCACATATCCATTTTTAATTAACCTTTTCAATTTACGAAAGTAACTGATTGTTATTAATAGGATCAGAGAATATTTTGAAAAACGACGAAAATGGTTTTATATTCTCTACGAGTATTGGATGATTTTTTTGGCAAGTGATTCCATTTTGTTACGGGTACGCAGCAGTTGCTTTGTAAAAACTATCACGCCTCAAATGTAGAAGTACGACTTGTAGCCTTTAACAACACAAACCATTTAAGCATTTGCTTAAAAACACTATGATATCTTGGTATCAAACTATTATCTACACAGATGGCTTTTATAATAAACTTCCAGGCACCAAAAGAAGTGAATAAGAATTTAAATTGGACAGGATTTTAGTTACTTGATTCTAAACGATTTTATTTCAATGAACAAAACGATACATAATTGTTTTGCTAACAAAGATAGTACTCATTTTATCTTCTACGTATGTATGGAATTGAACACCGACAAAAAAACTAACCGTCCAAAAAAGAAGACGCACGTGTGGAATATTACCAAAGACTCGGCACAAAATACACGAAACTGCAAAGCAATAGGATTGTTTCGAATATAATGATCCTATGAATTAACAAATTTAATCTGGTCGAAGATACAATGACGAATGATGAAGTTCACTTGTGCAATGAAAGGCTTATGAGTGGACTGAATATATGCAAATAATCAACCGGTTAATCAAATTTAGGAACTTACCCTGATGTAAATCTCCTGAAAAGTCCAACAGAGGTGCCTTCATCTTCAACAAGTAATTTGTAACTTTAATATATCACCAACACGATAATACAACACAACCTCTCTGATCACGTGTAATCGCGTACTGCGAATATCTGTAAGTCGCGCATGAGCTTACCCCTACGCAGGCTGCAGCAGCGCCATACAAGATAAGAACTAAACGCTGAAAATACATGGATCCTTCAATACCGAAACAAACAGATAACAAATATTTTTATGGTTTATATTAATGAGCTTCTATTAATCAACAGGAGTTTAATTTGAACTTACTATTTTAAATAGTGAATAGTGGGATTATCATATCGGATATAAATAACTTTATGCTTTTTGTGAAAAAGTAAATTGCCTATTTTTAATAAAATACAGAATGTCCATTATGAGTAAATGGTTAGTTCAAGAAGAAAGTTATTTAAAGAAACTGCAACAAACGTATTGGCTTGAATATAAGTAAACCTAACCTTCAGTGTAAGAATATTAACTTAGAGAATGTAAAGCTCCATGACTTCAAGTTCAAAGCTAATAGATATTAAACCTCAAAAATGCTGGGAAATTCTATCATTCCGAAAGGGTAAAGGCTTAACAATTTTCAAAAATGAAGGAAAATTTTCCAGAAAATTTTATGCTGGAAAAGTCTAGAAAAATGAAAGAAAATCTGCTGGAAAGTTCCGGAAATTATAAGAGAAATTTTTTGAAAATTCTATCATTTTAAAAGGAAATAATTCAAAGAAATTTAAGGTAATTTTCAAACGAAGATTATAAAAAATTGTATAACTTTCGGAAAATTCTTTAAAAATAGAAGCAAAACACTGAAAAATAAAAAATATTAAGGCTGAAAGACCGCGGGTCGATAGCCATTAGACAGAAAAACTATTGTCACATATTATGGTCATATTGTTAGTTACATGCAAATTGCTTTCTCTTTTGTGTAAATAAAGATGTTCATTATTATTAAAAAATATTATTATTTTAAGAGTAGTCCGACAAACTTAAGCAAGAGATGATGAAATATGCTATTAATTTCAGGGAGACATTGCTGGAAAAGCAACACTCTAAAAATAAGCCAAAAAATCTCGCGAAAATAAGGAAAACTCAAGAACCCTCGATGATAATTCAGGTAATTTAAAACAAAAATTCATAGAATTCAACAAATTTCGAAGAGTAAACGCTGGTTAATTCTACAAAACAGGAATAGAAATTGTTAATATATTCTAAAATCGAAAAAATTATAACAATTGTGAAGAGAAATTTTTATAAATTTTAAAAATTGTTGGATAATTCCTAAATAATAAGAAATTAAAACAATGCTGAAAAATGAAAAAAAAGATTAAAAATTGAATTGAATTGAATTGGTGATTCATTGAAAATTCTAAAAAAATTAAAGAGTAAATGCTGGAAAATTCTAAAACCTCGAAAATGATTTTTTATTTTTTTAGAGAAAAAAGTAAGAAAAATTGGTAAGAAATATTAGGATTTATGAACCTAAGACATAAATTTTTGGAAAATGTAAGCCTCCTGGAAGTTAATATTAAAAATATTTCTGGAAAACTCAATAATCCAAGATAATTAACGCAATTTAGAAAAGAAATATATAAAAGAACAAATGCAGGGTGGTTCAAAAAATTAATGGTGCTTTAGAGTAACGGGAATGATTCTTCAATGTATTAATACACAATACATGACGAAGGGAACTTGTTCGATAGTTAAACATTACTACTACAAATTGTAAAGAGGAATTTGTCAAAATAAGGCAACAGATGTTGAAATATAGGATAAAGATTTTTAGAAATATTTGCATTTTGGGAGGAAGACGGTTGGAAAATTCTCGAAAATGAAAAAATGCTACAACTAAGAACAATCGAACAAAATGTAACCAATTTGAAAGAAAAAATCATGGAAAATTATAAAAAAAAGTAAATGCTGAAAATTCTAGACACTTTGAAGAAAATTATCACAATTTTAAGAATCCTCGAAGACAATTCAGGTAATTTAAAACCAAAATTCATAGAATTCTACAAATTTCGAAGAATAAACGCTAGGTAATTTTACAAAACAAGAATAGAAATTACTAGAATATTTTAAAAATGAAATAAATTATAACAATTTTTAAGAGAAATACTTATAAATCAATAAAATTAAGTAAAAATTGCTGGATAATTCCTAAATAATAAAAAATCCCCAAAGAAGGAATGAAAAAATTGTGAAAAATACTAAAGTCCTTCACGTTGTAGAAAATTTACTAATAATTAGAAAAACACGAAAATATTTTCGTAAAATCTAGAACAAATGAGTCTTATTAAGACTACAAGAACAAATCACTTTTGAAACAACTACTTCTCTAGCTAATACTTCGACAGACATTGAATGACTTGGGAGAGAAATTAAATTGCTTTAAAAAAAACTAGCATTCTGGAAAAATAAGGCTGGAAAATTCTCGTAAATATAATAAAAAAGGTAAAAACTAGAAAACCCCTAAAGAAACTACACTCCAGGGTGATTCATTGAAAATTCTAGAAATTTTCTAGAGTAAATGCTGGAAAATTCTAAAACTCGAAAATAATTTTATGAAAAACAGTAAGAAAAATTGGTAAAAAATATTAAGATGTATGAATAGAAACCGAACACATGAATTTTTGGAAAATTTAAGCCTTCTGAAAGAAACGGTTAGAAATATTGCTAGAAAACTCAATAATCTAAGACAATTTACAAAATTTAGAAAAGAAATTTATAAAAGAGCAAATGCAACATGGTTCTAAAAATTTCCATTCGTTATTGGGATACAATTAATAGTGCTTTAGAGTAACGGGGTGATCTTTCAAAGTAACAAGGCCATTCATAAATACACAAATAACACGGCAAAAGGACTACATGTTCGATAGTTAAATACTACTACTACTAAAAGAATTTGTAAAGAGAGATTTGATAATATAAGGCAACAGATGTTGAATTCTGGGATAAAGATATTTAGGATTATTTGCATTTTGAGAGGAAGACGGTAGGAAAATTCTCGAAAACTGAAGGAAAAATTGGTGCAAAGCTCTCGAAAAAAATTTAACAAATTTGACAGAAAAAAATATTAGGATTTATTAATAGAAGCATAACACACAGTTTATTCCTTACTTCACTTGTTTATTAAGTGTTAAATGTACATTCATTCACAAGGTGAACATTATCAATAACAAATTAGAATTTAGTTTGTTATTGATAATGTTCACCTTGTGAACATTTAACACTTAATAAACAAGTGAAGTAAGGAATAAACTGTGTGTTATTTTTATTTGCAAAACACTTCACGTAAACTCAAACCAACAATAGTAATAGATGCATAAGACATGAATTTTTGGAAAATTTAAACCCTCTGGAAGAAAAGGTTCAAAATATTGCTAGAAAACTCAATTAGATTATTGAGTTTTCTAGATAATTTACGCAATTTAGAAAAGAAATTTATAAAAGAGCAAATGATTCCAAAAAATCCCATTCGTTATTGGAATTAATGGAGCTATAGAGTAACTGGGGGGATGCTTCAAAGTAACAAGGTCATTTATAAATACACAAATAACACGGGGAAAGGACTACATGTTCGACAGTTAAACACTACTACTACTAAATCAATTTGTAAAGAGGAATATGACTAAATAAGGCAACATATGTTGGAATCTGGGATAAGGATTTTTTAGAAATATTTGCATTTTGGGAGGAAGACGGTTGGACGCAAAATCCAAGAACCCTCGAAAAAATTTAACCAATTTAAAAGAAAAATATATTAGGACTTATTAATAGAAGCCTAAAGCATGGATTTTTGGAAAATTTAAACCCTCTGGAAGAAAATGTTCAAAATATTGCTAGACAACCCAATAATCTGAGATAATTTACGCAATTTAGAAAAGAAATTTATAAGAGCAAATGACGGATGATTCTAAAAAATCCCATTCGTTATTGGGATACCATTAATGGTGCTTTAGAGTAACTGGGGTGATCCTTCAAAGTAACAAGGTCATTTATAAATACACAAATACACATATAACACGGCGAAAGAACAGCATGTTCGATAGTTAAACACTACTACTACTAAAAGAATTTGTAAAGAGGAATTTAACAAAATAAGGCAACAACAGATGTTGAAATCTGGGATAAAGATTTTTTTAGAAATACTTGCATTTTGGGAGGAAGGCGGTTGGAAAATTCTCGAAAATTGCAGAAAAAATTGGTATAAAACCTAAGAACCCTCAAAGGAATTGAAGCAATTTGGAAAAAAATCATGAAAAATTTGAAAAGTAAATGCTGGAAAATATAAGAAAACTAGAAAAGAAATTGTTAGAAAATTCTAGAAACCTTGAAGAAAATTATCACCATTTTAAAGAGAAAATGTTGTAAAATTTCTACATATAACCAAACAAAAATTGCTAGAAAATTCCTGAATTGAAAAAAAAAATCAAAAAATGGAAACATAGGTATAACTACACGACGGTGGTGGCGCATTCGGTTACGGCCCCGAACTGACGTGCAGCAACGTTGGCTCGGGTCAGTAGTTGGAAGTGTGACTGGTACCATTCACCATTGGGATACAATTAATGGTACTTTAGAGTGACGGGGGCGATCCTTTAAAGTAACGAGCTCATTGACACACACATATCATATGGCGGAAGGACCACGTGGTCAATAGCCAAACTCTACTACTACTACTACTAGGTATAACTTCTATGATTTTTGCTTCAAAATTACGAACATTACAAAAGATAAGCAAATGATAATTACGTGTTTTCATCAATTATGGTTTTCTTTTAGTAACTTATCTACAAAACGAATCGTTATAATTCGACAAAAGGGTTAATTTTCTAGTGTTTCATACAAAATACTTTTGCTCAATACACTTTTTCCTCTTCAAACTTGAGAAATATTTATATAATGGTAGAATTAAAAGAGTCTACACATTTTGTGGAGATTAGAACGTAATAATTACGTACTTTTGTCAATTTTTTTTCTAGTACGTAGTAAATTTTTCCAACCTTGTCTTAAAGCCATTCAGCAAAAAGACATTAAAATAAACCAGTAAAATTAGACACATTTTTTGATTTTCTTTCACATTTATATGTACCAATAAGTACTACTGCTAAAAATGTTTATTTAGAGAAAAAAAATATATGTAAAAAATAAAATATATTCCGATGTAAGACAATGGTTTAATTTTCTGCCCAATGGATACCGACCCGCGGTCATTCGGTCTGGATTTATCTGTCATACAAGCGTCACGATTGCTAATGTCTTATTGAGTTAACTGCCTATTGCTCTTCAAACGGCATTATCGCTAATGCCATTGTCAAATGAGGAAATTAATTGATAGTTAGAGGTTTCGAGGTGTTGTAAGAGGATTGCGAGAGATACACATATGGTTGAGGATATCAAGGTTATGTGGGTTGGTGGCAAATTTTTAGGCGAGGAATTATTACAACGTAAAGGACTTTAATGCAATGGGAAATATGTTTCTTAATTGATATAGGAGGGTATTAAATGGATTGTGTATGGGATGGGGTGTCTATTTTTTATTAGTTTAATTATTTTTCATAGTTTCAAAATTTAGACTTCAGGCTTCAAAAATATTTTTTGAACAAACATAGTTTGACATTTTGTATGTAATAATTAAGAATTTTCATTCGATGTTACTTTTTTGCCTATATTTGAGAAAACAAATTATTTTTAACCTGTACTGTGTCTTAGAAATGTTTAGCTTAAAAACTCTTTAAAACGAACCTTCAGAATTCGTAGAAGATTGTTTTTTGAGACTTGTCTTAAAAAAAATTGACTAACTTTGATTAACATTAAATTAAATAGTTTCAAATTTTTAACCCCAGTCTAAAAAAATTATTAATTTGACATATAGAATTCAACGTTTCTGCTTTTTCCCTGGTGCTTAAAATGTAATAATAAAGTATTTCTGTCAATTATTATATATTATTAAAAAAAAATTCAATGTCCTATATATGTTATAAGAGAACCAATTGAAATCTGAAAACAATGGACTAAAAAACTTATTATTAAAACAAACCTTTACAATTTGACATAAGTGTTGAATATTTCCCACTTAACAAGACATGAAAATTATGTACCATTTTTGCTCAATATAAGTTTTCTTCCTAAAACCCTACTTTAGTATCAATTTGTGTGGGGATTAGCATATAATAATTTCGTTTTTTATCAAATTTATTTTTTTCTTTGTAACTACAACTGTACTAGTTGGAATAATTAATATTAACTCTAATGTTCCTAGATGGAAGTAGATGTTCTTCATCGACTTCATCAAAATTCAGAATGACCAGAGTTTAAGATAATTAACCTATGAAATTTGTCTAGCCAAATGTTACAAATTAAAGAAGTTTATCATAAAATACTATGTTGCATTTGATACTGGACGAAAGGATAAACGAAGAGGGTGGATGAAAATCATTCGACCAAATAAATAGATAGCGAGAAAACTGCCCATGTTGAATAAGGAAGAATCTAATAGGAAATGTAGAGTCTTGTTGTAGTTCATGCGCCTTGTCAGTGTTGTTTACCTCTAACCTTAAGATGTGACTAAAAAGGAAAATTCCGAATCGATGACATTTTAGAGACATTGTCTAGACCTTAAGGGTTGTTTATAGAAATGCACTTGGTTGGTTTCACAATTTTAACGATTTATTCCGACTAGTTTCGATTTTTACATCATTATCTAGGAATGAAGTACAAATCGAAACTAGTCGGAATAAATCGTAAAAAAATTGTGAAACCAACCAAGTGCCTTTCTATAAACAACCCTTAATATTAAAAATGTTTCACCATGTAATAGAAAAGAATCAAATTCAACAAATATTGTTTAGATCTACTATTTTCACGAGGCTTGATCTTGAAACTATGTCCTGAAGAACTAAGAACTAGCAGCATTTACTGTAAAAATAGAAGTATAGCAATTTAACGTCATGTCTTTAGCTCTATGTAATGCGCCTGCAACATTTAAAAGACTCATACTAAAAGGTCTATCCTAGTAGACTTTTTTAATATACCTCGGCGATATTATGAGTAAAATCTTGAAAGACCAGATTAAGAATTTAGAGAGGTGTTCTGACGTTTTACACTTTCTAATGGACTATCCTAGTAGACTTGTCTAATACCCTGTATTCCAATTTCATCATTCGTATCTCTGTTATTAGGATAGATAGAACAACGGCTAAATGGGGAATATTTTGCAGAAATCAGTGCTCATAACAAAACCCATTTCAAATTCACATCAACTTTTTTTAATTTAAAGATATTTTGAAAAAACCAAAATTTTCCACCAATTTTAATTTTTCTCAATAATTCGATAACGCCTAAATGCTATTAAACCTTTATATTATTCATATACTTTTTAAAACACATTTTTTGATGTAAACAGAATCTTCGATTTGAATTTGTTTCCAGGTTATTAGCGCTATCTCTTGTTTTTCTCATGGTGGCCTTATTAGATGTTTGAGTTTATTAGGTAGTGCTATTCTTTTGTTAACATTCAATAGCCTCAATGTGTTGTATTGCAACATTAACTCGCTCGCTAACAAATCCTGTATCCTCAACAACTACCTTACTAACAACCCTACCCATCTCTGTATGCTCGTTGAAACCAAATCCAAAACTCCATTCTCCTTTCAAAATTGACCATTTATACAAATTCCAGACACAGTGCATAATAAAAACATCAGAGGGGGGTCAAGAGATGCATCACATCCGTCAGTTAAAATAGACAAATCAAATCCTCCAAAGATTAATCATCCACTTAAGGGGGAAAACACATGTAAATTTTTTTTATTTTTTTATTTTTGTTTTTTGCATAAAAACCTTCCTTATACATTTAAGATTTATCCAACGAAATATTAAAGTGATCGCAAAAGTATTCACGAACATATAACAGAGTTTCTACCTCCGTGTCATGAGCCAATTTTATCTTATAGTCTATGGAAACACAAACAATCGTTGTTTGTTTGTTTTAACGTCGCGGTGATTGTTGCCGTAAACAATGTATCCGAAATGTAATAAAGACGAGTGTCATCGTGCAAGTAGATCGAAAAAAAGACAGTTCAAAGGGAATCTGCACCGAAGCATTTGAACTGCGGCTAAAAACGCATATATCACTGCTATTGCATTCAACGAAGGATACAAAGGTTTCTGCAAAATTATGGAAGGGATGGAATGTATTATTGGCCAAAATACTAGGATTTTCGTTGACAACTACGACGACGCCCGATAAATCAGTTAGGAGCAGCGATCGCTAAATAGGAACAAGGAAGCCAGAACAGCCAGAAAAAAGGCTCAAGCCGAGCTTAACTTCTTCTATGAACGTCAGGAAGGCACTCTCCATGTCCCTGTATTGCCGTTTAATTATAAGTTTACACAAATTAAGCTTTTTCTAAACTTAAAACTTTAAACGCGTTTTTCTCGAAATCATGTTTTTGAAATTGGCAAATTGGCGTACATGATTACTTTGTCAATTTTTATTCAAATCACTTGAATTTCTGTCTGCTCAACAGCTAATAAAATTTTGTTCTAAATGAACCTCCGAAATCAGAAAAAAATTAATAATAAATAATTATTACGGGCCAACGAAATCCCAAAAAGGAGTCAAATTTTGAACTTTTTTTCAGCAAGTTGCAGAAATCATATATTTGGATTTTTTCTACTTTTTGAGGTTCATTTAGGATAAAATACATCTAAGAAAAGGGTGGTGGAAGAAAAACTTTAAAAAAATAATTTTTCCGGCCTTCAGAGTGTACGCCAATTTAGTCGGTATTTCCAACATGGCGGCACAATCGGTTTAATAGAGGGCTAACCAATTAGCGGAAAGACTTCAAATTTTCTAAAATGACAGCCTATTGTATGCTTAATAAAGTCCAGAAACCGCGAGGTTGTATCTCTTTTAGTTTGTCCAAAAAAAATCCCAAAAAAGGCTATTTTTATGGCCGATTACATGTATTTCCCCCCTTAATGAATATCTACATTTCACCATTACCTTTCCCACATTCCAAATCAATTTGTTTCTCAAATGTAGGATGAAATAAATAAATAAATAAATTTGTTTCTCGCTTACATTCACCCTCATTCCCCTATTGAAGACTCAATTTTTATCAAAGCATCTTTGTTCGATAATGCTATCATCATTGGCGACTTCAATATAAACAAACAAAAATCACGACACCTTTCATCCTTCCTATTCAACTCTAACTTTGTACGTATCCCTACTCCACCCACTTTTATCATGAATGACACCCAAGCAACCACTCCTGATGTCCTACTCTGCACCCAAAACATCCAAAACCTCACACACTCAGTCATCCTTGTCCCCGACCTATGTTCCGATCACCTAGCCATCACCTTTGAAATAAAAATCCCATCTAATCTCCCACAAGAAATTCCTAACCTCATTTACAATTTTAACAAATGTGACACAAAGACAGTAGCTTCAGACACAATTCATTGTTTCCAATCCCAATATTAATCCTAATACCATTACCCAATTCAATGACATCCTATATAAATCGATCAAACAAAATACTCCCCAATTTAAGAAACATTTTTTATAAATATCCTCTCCCAAATTGTATCCTTTGCCTTATCAAACATAAAAGACAAATTTACAGAGACATTCAACTAACGGACACACCTGAATTTCGACAAAAATTCAACAAACTGAGTAAAGACATTAAAAAACTAATTACGGAATATAAGACAGACACTTGGATTAATAGCTGTAGAAAAATCAATGACTCAAGAGGTAAAAAATTTTGCACAGAAATTAGGAAACTTAGCAGATACAAAAAGACAGATAAACTACAAGAACTGTACGACCCTATTACTGACGAGATTATAACAGACCTACATTATCACACGTAAATTTGCAGATCATTTCAATTCTATTTATTCAAAGACACAAGACCCTAATTTTGACCAAGCAACGTTTCAGCTGGTACAACGATTTCTTTAGATTTAATGACAGTTCAAAACCGACGGACATTTTCACAGAAGAAAACTATTTTAACACATTAAAGAAAGGCAAAAATACAGCGACTGGACATGACCTAGTACATAGACATATAGTAAAATCCTTACCACACCATATACACGTCCATACCTTTAATATCCTTAATTTCATCTAGCAACACCAATATTTTCCTTCCGAATGGAAACTTGGTATTATCATCTGTATCCCAAAACGTGACCATCCTCCATCCCTAATATCCAACTACCGTCCCATTACGTTACTTCCCGTCCTAGGTAAACTCTATGAATCACTCCTTAAAAACAAAATACTATCCCACGTCCAAGACCGCATCCCGAATTACCAATTTGGCTTCCTTCCAAAACGTTCCACTACCCTCCCTCGTACCATCCTTACCTCAAACATCCAATCAACACACCTTGAAGGAAAATCATCAGCCATCCTACTACTTGATGTACAAAAAGCCTTCGATTCTGTCTGGCATCAAGGTCTGTTGTATAAAAGTTACCTCCTCAAAATTCCTTCCCACATTATTTTTATCATTAAGCAATTCCTTTCAAACAGATCCCTCAAAGTCAAAATCAACAACTCCTACTTCCCTCCTTTTACACCTGTTCAAGGTCTACCTCAAGGATCCCCTCTATCTCCACTACTTTACAACATCTTCTGCTTCGCTATCTACAACCCTGACCCCCTTTACTTTAATCCCTCAAAATACCTCCTCCAAATTGCAGATGACACAGCCCTCATTTCCCATGCACCCTCCATACCTAAAGCTTTGAAATCCCAGCTTCTAATTCCCTATCACCGCAACAACAATCCTACACATAATATCCATATCTCCCACACAATTGTTTCCCCTTCTACGTCCATAAAATACCTAGGCATTACCATAGATAAAAAAGTGAACTTTAAAAGTCACAGAGTTTCAAATAAGGCTAAAATCATTACAAGGGCCAAATTATTTAGGAATCTAATCTACAAAAACAACGGAATATCCATAAAAACAGCCGTTAAAATTTATAAAATTATTTGCCGCCCCTTACTTGACTATGTTCTTTTCCTAAACTCCTGCAATCCCACTATCCATAATATCCAAGTTAGCGAGCGATCCTCCCTAAGAGCTTTAACCAAAATCCGCCATCCTAGCACTCCTTTACATAATCCTTCTAACCAACTCCTATATGACACTACCTCTATTATTCCAATCAATGAACGCCTTCTATACCTTAACGAAAAATTTTCCAAAAACTCCTTCAACCAACACATTCTTTCCCTTTACTGCTTGCGCAGAAATCCTGACCTAATCCCTAAGTATAAAACCCCTTCATTCACAACATTCGAATTCATCGAAACATATCATCCATCATCATCACCACCATCAGAGATAGACTGACGAGACATATAAAGACTGACAATTCCGGGCTTAAATACCACTGGTCGATAGCCATTTAACGGACTAATCCACTAACATCATCTACCATACATGTATTATATTTATTGTTATTGAGGGTTTGTCTGTTAATAAAGATGTTGTATATATAGGTAGTGCTATTCAACGATGTATAATATGCCTGAAATTTTTTTAGTTATAAGCAAAATATTAATTAAAAAGTAAATTAATCACAAGTAATACCATAAGTGATGGCAATTTACTCGAATAAATTTTGTTTTTGCATGAAAGTTTGTTGCTTAGCGATTTTAATGAGAGCAACTGTCACGAATAAAAATCGCGATTAAGCAACAAACTTGAATGCGCTAAAAACAAAATTTATTCCGATTTAATTGTCATCACGAATGGTATTTGGAAAGACTATTCCACGACTTGAAACGAATATCGGTGAATGGTTCAATGTTTATATTAAAATTTTTATGATATATCTCCTGCAGTATTTTGGTCGAAAAATTTGACATTGATTCAATAACACCTCCCTTATAATCATTTGCATTTACCTTCTTTATATTATACGCCCAGTCATCATAATCGCGGCAAGAGTTTCCATTAAAGTTTTGCTAACAACTGGTAGTTTTTATCGGCGCAGATTTCTTCAAATCGTTTCCAAACACACGATCTCGTTTAAGTTTGATTTTTTGGTGCAGAACTTGTCACCGTCGCATTTATTATGGATGATGAAGTGTTACCAAACCTTTTGATTTTATAACCTACTTGCAACTGACATACGTAGAAACAACGTTTTTCGCTTTTTTATCAAGGCCAATTCAATTCATTTGTCGGGAAATAGCTAACTTCAGGTTATTCAGGTGAATAAATAGCAACTTGGTGTTTATTCACTTAAAAATTGACGTGATTGGCTAAAAAATATCACATGCCTCATTTTCATTGGCTACATACAATATGAGTGGAATAGTCTTTAATATAAAATTAGTAGGCTATGCAATTAAACACCAGTGACAAATGGAAGCGAAACGATATTCTAAGTAATAATGTAAAATAAAGAAACCATACTGACATTTAATTTCATTAATAACAAAAATACAGGCTATCTACTAAAAATAGTAAGCCATGGAATTAAACATCAATGTGAAACAATGAAACAAAACGATAACCTGTCAAAGTACAATTAGTGCCGTAGAGAGTTAATTTAATCTACATGTAGTTGGTGATAAGTAATTTTTTATTGTCAAGTATTACGATTTATAGGTATTGATAATGGCACATACATATTCAAAGAAAGAAAAAGTTGATATGTTGGATGTGTATTTCAAATCAAATAGAAACACTGAAAATGCATGCACGAGGTATGGAGAGCGTATTCCAGAAAGACATCAACCACACAGGATATTTTTTAGAAAACTAGTTAGCAATTTACAGAACTTTGGAAGCTTCGAACAAAAACGAGCTATTAACTATGAAGTTAATGATATTGATACACATCAAAATAATATTTTTCCGAACGTATCACCCTTAAAAATCAACAGTTGTACAAGGTTTAAGTGATAATGGCTATCGCCGGTGATTACAGATTAGCAGGTGGTACCTACAAACTTGTGAAGATGACGCTAATGTTCCTATGGCCAGATGAGACACGATTTACCAATTGTGGAGTATTCAATGGGAATAACTATCATCACGGATCTACTGAAAATCCACATTTGGTAAATCAAAGAAGATTTCAAGTCCGATTTAGTTTTAAAGTCTGGTTTGGTTTAATTGGTATGAAATTTTGTTTACATTATTATTTCGTTTTTTGAGTTTCTTTTCGAGATACTCACTTAATTGGTCCTTTCATCTTTGATTACAATTTAACTGGTAAGAGATATTAACTCATGAGATAATGCCTGCTTTGAGACAAATTATTAATCCCGAGGTCATGCAAAACATCTGGTTCCAGCAAGATGGTTGCCCGGCCCATAACACTAATAAAGTGCAACATTTATTGAGAATAAACTTTAATGAGAGAGTAATTTCAAATAATGGACCAATGCAATAGCTTGCAAGATCATCATATCTTACCCCCTTGACTTTTATTTATGGGGTACCACTAAAAACGAAGTCTTTAGTTTTGAACCACCAGAAACTCGGGAAATTTAAGAACAAAGAGTAAGATGCTGCTACCATTAGTAAACGGAAACATATTTGTAACTCTGTTAGAACAAGGTGTCAAAGGTGTGTGGAACAGAATGGTTGTCATATTGAACATTTTTTTTAAGTGAATATGAAATTTAAGTGAATAAATAAATAAATAACTGTCTTTATTATTCGTTATTTACAGAATAAAGGGTCAATATTTTATGTGTTTTCTGATAATGAAAAGTCAAGTTAGTTAATATTTTGCTATTGAAAAGTTAAAGTTGTCAAAACTAAAACTTTTGTTAAAGTGACAAACAGAAGAAATACAAAAAAGGCATGTAGTTAAATTTGAGTTAAATAACTGTATGGAAAATTACTATTATTATTATTTTCCTGGAACAGTTGCAACTTATTTTGGAATTCATTAGCAAAGTGCAGTTGAATACGGAAACGGAGTTTCCTTTATAGTATAGCTATTTTTAATTGACAGTAATTATCAAATAATATAACAAATAAAAAAATGTTTATGTTTATTACTTTCATGGCTAAAGATTATTATGTAAGCTATTATTAAGGCATTCATGAAGCACAGAATTGAAAAAAATGGGATGTTTCCGATACAATTTCATTTACAGCAGTTTTTCCGTGTTCACATGCGTGACACATTTTATAGCTATACTTGAAAGAATTGTGCCAGAAATATATGGGAAAACTATTTATTGTATGGTGAAAATTAGTATCAGCGACACGCTAACCTAAGGCTATAAAAATGTTTTGGCGTATTTTTCATAAACATCACATTGTATCATTCTGCTTTCTGTTATTTTAATTAGAGTATTATTGATTTAACGCCGCGTTTTATATTGATGTCATGGCTTGACAACTAATTTCAAGTTATTTTGCGGTGATATAATAAATAAGGTGGCCACTATTTGAGTTTATATTGTGCCCTAAAATTTTAAGGCCAATAAATTGATCGTGCACTTTATGGCGTATATTGCTGACATAAGATTTCAGTAGTCGGGCGTAATGTCACCTAATCTATTCGATCCAGACCAGCGCGAGAGCGTGTTATCATGTATTGATATCAAACGAGAATTACTACACCGGTACAAAATATGATAAAAATACATTGATAATTGCCGATTAGTTGCTATTTTATGTCTCCTTTATCAAAAATTATTTTTTAAGAAGAAGCATTATTATAACTATTTAATATTAAATAATATTATAAGCTTATATTATATTTATGTTGAATACCTGTTAGAATGCTGATTACGACTAGTCAAGGAACCTTGCGAATGCAATTAAAAGTTTTTAAGTTAAAAGTGTTAAATCGTTTTTAAATTATAATAATAATAATAACAATAATCTTTATTCGGACAATTACATAATACATTTATATATACATAAGCAAAAACAAATAATGTGGTGTTAGTCCGTCTGGGCTATAGACATGCGGTCTTTCTGCCCATTAAATTATATTTTCGTTGAAATGAATGGCAATAAAGATCGATTAACTAAACTAGAGAATGCAGTTACAATCGGTTGTATGAATAATTAAACAGATGCGGATATGGCAGAGAAGATTATAGAATGGCGGTAGCGTGTAGCAAATGTACCGATACATAATCTTCCTAAATCAATTGATGCAGCGGAAATAAAAATACAGAAGGATTTAATCGTGATTAAAACCAATATTATTGCTTTTAACAGTGTGTGTACTTCGAAAGTTATTAATATTGGTAAACCGTTGCGTACGCCATAGGCATTAAAATAATAGTGGAAAATCGGAAAAAATTAACGAGTCTAGTTCGGCTACATACATAACGTTTTCTAAAAGAAAAGTTAATATGCAATGTAAATACTATAAATAAATAATGCAAGTTTAGATATGTAAACGATAAACTGTATAAAAATAATTATATGTATTTAAAGCTTAAAACTCGCTACCAAAAATCTATTGAAGGTCTGCAGAAATTTGAAGCAGATATAACTAATAAATATATTAAAGTCCTTTACGTCATTGTAAAAAAATAATTAATATTCTAGTTTTGTAGCCTTAGTAAGACTCATTATTGAAGAATTATGAAATGTTTTGTATTTATAAATTATCAGATATAGTTCCGTAAAGACGACATGACTGTTCTGATATAAGTAGATTGCTTTGAGAAGATTAGATGTGCAGGTGTTCTTGGACGACTACAAGGCAGAGAACCTCAATATGCTTACAGCTTACTTGTTTGACCAACTAAATTAGTAGATGCATTAGTTTATGATCTGCGGATGTCGCAAATCTACAGTTCAGAAAATTGCAGATACTCAAGACAAAATAGAACAACATTAAACATGGTACGAGATATAAAGGTTAATCAAAACACTTTAAACTTAACTCGTTAAAAGTGTCTTTAACCGTTGGCTGATAAACAAGTAGTTCCAAGAAGAATTGCAAAAATAGCACACTTGTCACATCATGTTGATACAGCAATTGTAGATAGATATATCAACTAGAGATTCGTACCAAATATTACTAGATACCGGTGCTACTAGAATTATGATTAGACTTAACGTTTTGTTAAAATCACAAAATGTTTGAGATTACAAATTGCATAAGGAGAATCTCATAGTATTCACGGCAAAATGAAATTTGCAATTACCATAGGCAACGCTTGATTTCTACACAAGCTTCTAATAGCTGACATAGAAGATTATTTGATATTCAGAATGAACGTCATGAATATCAGATGTTGGACAGTTGAACCTCAAGAATGAAATTTCAGAAAATTAGTGAGGATGAAGTCGCCATTCAAAGAGAATTGAGGTATTGCGCTGGCGTAATCCTTTTATTAGAAATATCGGTTCAGGAAATAAATGATATGATTATTAATGGTAATTTAGAGGTAGCTTCCGATCAAATGTGCTCCATGTTTACACTAATAAGATCTTATTAGCTAAGAATAATGATTAATTACTATTATTCTGTATACTTGAGGAAGGGAATATTGCTAGGATATTGTTTGCTTTTTCATCAATACTTAAAAAGACCATAGTAGATAATAGAACAGAAGAAGGAATTACTGAGAGTTAGAATAGATTGTTGGATATACTATAATTTAACGTTTTATCGTATTATCAAGACGATAAAACGTCGAAACTCGAGCCGCGTTGTGCTGTTTATATTTGTATAACTGGGTTTACACGTTATTATTACAAAATTAGAGTGGTGAAAATATAGTTAATTTTTCAATTCAGTGTAAGTATGAATTACCACAGTTACTACAACTGTCGCAACCATTTTTCAAAGCGAATACTGGCGAGTGAAAATAGTTGCCAAAATTGTCACAATTCTGTTCCTGTGGTAAAAACCTTTTTTTACCACAGGAACAGAATTGTGACAAGGTCATGCTATTTTGTTCATGTAATGGGTCTGCGACATTTAAGCAACTTATGAAGATAATATTAAAAGGACTATTTTGGAAAATCTAGAAGGGATGTTCAAACAAAGAAGACATTTTAACCTAAAGAAATTTGTTCTTTTAGAAGAGGAAGTACAGTACCTGGGTTACGACTCGAGTCAAGGGTTATCGTTTCGGTTCAAAAATTTTGAACAGTAAATGATGTTCTTTCTAGCTTGAATGTATTGTATAAGTACGACATAATTTTACAACTAAAGACACAAATGCCACTCAATGAAGTCTGACAAGAGGCTTTGGTCTTTTTGAGACCGTTTATTTTAAAACGTGTTTTGAGAAAAGAATCGACAATGTCTATACAAATCTAAACAAAAACAGTTATACGGTGACTCGAGCAAATGTTGGAGTATTGGAACATGTTGGCATATCATTTTGTTTAAATTTGAATCATTGCCCCTCAGAGAATAACCGCGTTTACGAAACTAGGCCTTGCATTAAACTAGGGACTTTTAAATTTTTAATTCATAAGTTTGATTTCTTTTTAAATATCTTGCAAGTGAATAGAGAAAAGGCATTTCCTGTTATTATAAACAAAAGCCAGTCAAAAGTAACAACGGAATGGTTTACAGGTCAATTAAAGATAATGTGCGATACACTTGAATTTTTAAATGATAATAAAAATAACAGGATGCTAAGAAATGAATTCTGAAGTAAGTATAAAGGTGCCCTAAGATTAAAGCAAATTATAGCTTAATTAATATTTTACATAATTGTCCAAACACAATGTAGAAAATAGTTAACTCATTAAAACCAAAACTAAGCCCAAAACTAATATATCTTGTTACGATTTTAACACATTCTTTGCTAATGTTGCATGAAACATGTTGAATGATATACCAAATAATAACGGTGACCCAATTTATTATGTTGCAGGTAATTTCTCCAATACAAATTCACAATATTTTAAATTTAATGTAATATCAGAAGTGGTAGTACGGGATGCTATAAATTCATTAAAAGGAAATAATAAAGTGTGTTAAGGTTATTTTGATACAACCGTTTACAGAATTATTTAATCAATGCATTCAATCATGCACTTTCCCAGACTCTCTAAAGTTGGCGAAAATTATACCGATACCTAAGAAAAGCGATACAAGCAAATTAAGTGATCATAGGCCGATATCCATCTTACCCGTTGTTTCGAAGATTTTCGAAAAGATTATGTTTAACCAACTAAATACATATATGGAATGTAATCTGTTGGATGTTCGCCAACATGAATTTAGAAAAAACAAATCTACAACAACCGCTGTTTTGAGTTTTTGAAAATGTGGATGTATTGTTTTGTAGGCAATAAATATTTACAAAACACATTTGTAGATCCGCCGAAGGCGTTTGACTCTATTTCACATGAAATCCTCATTCGCAAGCTCTATATGTACAATTTACACCCTAAAGCGTGCCGTCTTATAAGCTCATACCTACTGAACAGAGCTCAATGTGTCGAAGCTGGTGGGGTAAGGACCTCCTTTCTGAATATTAAGTATGCCCCAAGGCTCTATTTTGGATCCTCTGCTATTTATCATATTTATAAATGATTTTCCGTCCATCTCAGATGTTAGAAACCTTATCCTATATACTGATGACACGACAATAATAAATACAGAATCAACTGAAGCGGAAAGTATTGCTATGAGGAACTCATCCTTTATTCGTGGAAATGAATGGTTTCAACGTAATAGACTAAAATTCAATTTAGGACTGAATGAAGATTATAGTAACTTCACAAAATTTCTGGGACTTTTTGTCGACCAGAAGTTAACCCGGTATAAGCAGGGCGAACATTTAACGCATATTCTAAATAGCGGCGTCTTTTTATTGCAGCGACATTAGGACTCAGTGTCTAAAGTCACCTTAAAAGCAGCATATCACGCCATTTTCGAAAGCCATTTGTAATTTAGATTGTTGCTCTGGGGCCACTTTGCTATTAAATTCAAAATGTTTAGGCTACAACGAAAAGCAATCCGCGTAATATGTGGAGCTCACTACCAGGCTAACTGTAAACTCGAAACATAGATATGTATCACTATTTAGATGTACATCTTTATAATATGAGGAACAAGGAAAATCTGTATCCAATATCCAACAGATTAGATAAAACCAAAACTGCGACAAGACACCAAGCAAATATATAATGCATTTCCTCTGAAATATTTCGATATTTAAATATGAACATTTTTAAAAACACAGTCAAAAGTATATTACTAAAATATTCAATTGATGAGTACATCAGCAGCATTGCTAAGGCTATTCTGCAGATGTAATATTATCGACCTCCAATTATAAATCTCAGTTAAAACTTCTTTTAATATGTTTTGTAACGTGTTTTTTTTTATTATATAGTTTTTAATTTTGCCATTTTATTAGCTGTAAGGTATTAGTCATGAAGTATGAAATTATTTATTTACTAATTTGTACTTTTGTATTTATAAATTTTATATTCATTTATTATTTGTTCTAATTGTGAACATTTTTATTATGTCTACTAGATATTTCAACATTTTGAAATGTATATATGTTACCTTTTATATTTAAATATGTTTGTATTTCAATTACTTGTTGTAATGTTCTTATTTTATTTATATTTACTATAATTTCTAATTTGCTTCTATTCCTGTATTTCACGCAAAATTGTATTCAACTGAGCTGGCGGAAATAAACTTTTATTATTATATTAATAGCTAGTTTTAAAGGATATATATTAACTACGATTTCTTTTTGGATATTCCAACATCGTCAAACCACTGATTCATCTCAATGCAAGTCTGCAAATAGATATCATAAGTTTTAGGAGGAAAGAAAATACCGCATTAACGGTAGAACAAGGACTGTTTTGCAGAAAGTATCGCAAAATTAAATCTAATCAAGCATCTGGATAGGTTTATTATTTACAGCTTAAAAATCGCTGCCAAAAATCTAATAGAAGTCTGTAGAAATTTGAAACAAGTACAGTACACAAAATATTTTGAAGTCCTTTACGTAATTGTATATTGGATTACTTTGGCTGATTAATAAGAGGCATCAAGAACTCTAAAAATAGTATACTTGTCACATCATACTAAAACAGTTTTCGCTTTTACGATGAAACTAAACCTACAATTACTTTATTACATTAAATTGAAACCAATACATTTTTAACAAGTTTTTATTTTTATCAATAATATAACCACGTTATCAACAATCTTTTGACATCTAGTGGGCAGATTTTCAATCCCGTACCAATTAAAAGCAATTCGTTTTTAGGTAAAATATTTTTTGCCACTAAGAAAATGTTGTAGGAATCGAAATAAACGAATATCCGAAGGTGCGATATTGGGCGAGTGTGGTGGGTGAGGCAGTACCTCCCACCCAATTCATTATTTTTTTTCAGAGTTCGTCTTGCACAGTGCAGTCTTGCATTGTCCTGTTGCAGAATGATGCCTTTTCTGTTGGCAACCGCCCGATATTTTTCAATTAAAGATTGGTTCACTCGATCCCATTGTTCACAATAAAGGTCTGCATTAAAATAGGGTCCTAGTGAGGTGCGTTAGCCTCTCGTAAACTGCGATCTAACAGATCAAGGTCTGCATTAACAATTTGTTCAGGTTTCAGCAATTCAAAATGAACAAATCCGCGAATACTCCACCAAACACACAGAAGCGCCTTTTTAGCATATATAAGCCCGGCTTCGGAGTACATCATTGTAATTCATTTGAGGAAAGCCACTGCCTTTTGCGTTTTGGATTATCTTATAGGACCCATTTTTCGTCTGTAGTAATCAAACGATCAAAAAATGGTTCTGTATGATGCAGTTGAAGGAATACGTTATGGGGGACCCAAACACCTGCTCTGCTTATTTTCCAATCTGCTTTAAATGTTCTTGGATGGACGACCAAGGTTGGTTAAGGGTGTTTGACAGTTCCTCGATTGTTTGACATGGATTTTCTTCCACTTCTGTCCTTAGCATGTCATTGTCTGATGTTGTTTTTCAGACCAAACTTACCAGATTTGAACTTCGAAAACCATCTTTGACGTCTAATGCACGTCGATAAACATCGCAAATGTTTTTGTTCGCAACTGTTGCGTTATTACCCTTGCGAAACTCAAAAAGCATACAATGCCGGATATGCTCTTTTGCTACTTGTCTGGCCATTATTTAGAAGTGAACACGACACAATAACCTTAAAATGTCAAACAAATATCGACATGCACAGAAACGACATTACTTTCCGGTTCCCCTGATATATCAAAATTAACTTTAGTAGCTGATATAGCCAATGATTTGATTCCCTAAATCAGGGGTCACCAAACTTTCCAGCCTTAGGACCATATTGTTTACTCCAGTAGGTTCCAAGGGCCAAAACCGTTTTAATTTTCCTGTCATGATGTATAATTTATAGACCAGTCGCCCAGTATGCGCTTTAAGCGAGCATACACTTGCTAAATTATCTGTCACGGGTCAAATTTTGCACTGCAAGTCATACTTTGGAGACCCCTGTTCTAAATGAATATAATAAAGCAATGGCTTCCAGTTGGATTTCAAGTGCGAAACTTTGAAAGTTAATGATGAAAAAGCCGAACAAAGTAATAGATAAAGAATCAATCAATTCTTTACCTATTATTTCATAGTTTCATCATGAGATAAATAAGAAAATTATTCAATAAAAAAAACAAAATGTCGAACAGATTGCAGGTAACTTTTCTCTTGTAAATATCGGTTGTAGAGAGAAGTGAAAAAATATTAATGCTTATTTAAAGAAAACCTCGGATCAAAGTTTGCTATGATCTGTGAACCCATCGTCGATGATGATAATAGAAGACGAGGGATAGCTTCAGGTAAAACCATTATTCATACTAATGACACTAGAATATTAACATCATGAGGAAAAAGAAAAAATAAATGAAGAAAAGAATGCTGCTCAAATATTATTCATCATCACCATTGATGCTTAAAAGACTAAAGTGGATAATGGAACAGTAAAAGTAAATACCGAGTTAGATATATTGATAATAACCTTAACTAAGTACGGCCAAATATAATAAATTAAAGGATTTGATTATGCAATACCAAGATAAATTGACACTAGACTAAGAGTATAAACCAACATCGCTCAACATATAATTAATACCTAAAATCCATAATATTTTGGGGAAAGAAGTCATACGCTAAGGCAATTTTCACACTACAGAAAAAAGCACTTCGCATCATATATGCGATCAGGTCAAATAACATCCTCACCTTCTATGGAATGTACACGATGGAAACCATAATATTTTATCAAAAACACGCTAAGGGAGGTGACAACAAATTAAACACATACAAAACCAGAACCAACAACTAAATTTTTCCGCGCCATAAAAGAAAAATCACAGAAGATGAATGAAGTACATTATTCGGCAATTAAGTTCTTTAATGCTCTCCCGGAGCATATAAAAATTTTAAAAAATAATTTGAAAGGATTTAAAATATCCTTATTAAACTACCTATGTATGTATGTATACTTAAGGAATTTATTGTAATTTCTACTTTGTAATTAATTGTATATACAACTAGTATTATGTAACCTGACGCAATTTTCACTTTGTAAAAATTTTTGACCCTTTGAAAATAAAGACACATTATTATTATTATTATTATTATTACAAAGGGAGAGAATATTATAGAGACATATAGTAGTCTTACTGGTAAAAAATAGCATAGATCGACTTTCTTTTTAATAATGTGGCTTAAAGAACAGTTATACCATTAAAAAAATTTGGAATTTTTTTGTAACTAAGTTCTCTTAACCATAAACCGGGTCAGAATAACCCAAAATGAAGGAAATTAAAGTTAAATTGATACCGATTTGCTTTTACGGGAGATGAATTTTATGGAATTTTAGGCCTTATTTTCATGTTTTACGAGATGGTTGCTCTGGATGACCTTATAATAAGAGGTTGAGGTTAACTTCATCACAAATCCCTTGAACGTTTAGAAAAGACACAATAAACCCGCCGCTGAAAGAAAATCGTTTTTTTATAGAGCTAGAGCGATTAAAAATATATTTTTCTTGTGATTTTACATGTACTGTTAGTCGATTTTTTTTTTCTCGCAAGAAAAGAAAATTATTCTGGGTATATTTTTGAAAGGTCTTAACTGTATAAAATGATTTTACTCGCCTCGGGGAGTAATGTACCACTTTTTCCTTTCTGCCGATGAGAGAAAAGTGGCATTTATTACTGCGGAAGGGAAACGGAAAATTGTTTTCACTTATCACTAGGGGTAGATAAGCCCACTAAACTGGCGCGGTTGCGGTTACTTCGTCTAGGGTGGCGCAGTGGCACTACTAGTCCGAAACCTAACCCAGAAAACTTATTTAAGAGTTTGAACACCATCATTTAGTCTGTTTATTATTCCCGTCCAGTGAAAGTCAGATTGCAACGATGCCGTCTGACACATCATGCATTCATTCACCTGACACTTTTTGTTTTACCTGCGGTGGATTTATTAAATTACGGGCAAAGAAACATGACATGGCCACGAACCATGAAATACTCCTGGGGGAATCTGGACAAAAAATCGGTTCAAAATTACTATTTAATATTTAATGTTTATTAGAGTCATTCAATGTGCTAACAAAAATGGTCTAAATTTTATATACACACATAACTTTAAATGAATTTTAACCGCACATGAAATGGACAAAGCATCTTTGTACAATAATTATTGAATTGATGGAACTTTCTTATTGTTGTTTATTCATAGGTAGGGGGTACCTACAAATGGGGTTAAATGTCTATAACGCTAAACATTCGAAATTTTATACGTCTTTATTGTTAAATGTCGTAAATGTTGATTTTGATCAAATTTTATAAAACAAGTACTTTTCCTGATTAAAAGCCGTCGTTCAGGTTCGAGTTTTATTTTCATTGTTTACGGTGTGGTATAGAACTGGGAAGAGGTTAATGAAATTCGCAATTCCAAGCCAAGAATCCATTATTCCGGCTGCTAATTCTGTCAGGTACAAGTAAAACCTTGCAGGAAATCTACGACTGAAGCCGATTTACCATCTTCGTTGGCGCATGTGCTCTACTCGCATGATTTGCCTGTGCCAATACGACAGTTTTCCGATTTGTCAACACACGGGCCATCAAGTAGTCAGTCTTCAGCTTATCAGATATTTAAAAAAGGGAGTGATGCAAAAGACAAGCCGTACTTTCCAAACCAACAGGATATAAACGATTTGGTTCGAGTTCTAAATCTACCGAAGATGAGGGCTGCAATTTTGGTATCAATACTACAGCAGTGGAAATTAGTTGATAAGGTCGTGCGTGTTACTGAGCAGCGAAAGCGAAGCCTAGTGTTCATGGACTTCTTTACCGAAGAAGAAGTATTCAACGATGTGGGTTTTTAGAATAGTTTCGACAATTTTTGAAAAATATGATAGTAATGAAATTAAATCACCTACCTTAGCAAATTTGAGAACATCAGAAAATTCTCATGAAGTTATAAGTTTGTTAATTAAGAATTTTAATGGTTCAACCAGAATGTTTAGGATACATTTTATTGTCAGCATTTAATCCATAAATATCCCTTTTTAACTTAACTTCTTTAAAAGAAAACTGTAAATTTATATTACTTTCAATTTTTAAATATTCAGTATTATTTTTAGGCTGTAGGTTATTTTTAAAGGGCATTCGCAACCCTAATGGAAAATGCATTTTTTATTGATATCAATGGGTTATTTAATGAGTTAAAATTTGACTATAAGTCAAACCAATGGCGTTTATTTATAATTGTCTCTTCTCAAAGCTTTAAAACGGTTCTCCTTCACAATGAAAACGGATATCCCTCGATCCCCATAGCATAATCTTCTGATCTCATGGAAAACTATGAGAGCGTCAAAAATGTGCTTAAAAAACCAAGAAAACAATTGGAAAATTATTGGAGATTTTAAGAGGATATCATTTTTTATGGACCTGCAAGGAGGCTATACGAGGAACCCTCGCTACCTTTGTTTATGGGACAATCGAGCCGGATCACCAAGTTAAGACTTGGCCTCCATGATTAGAGTTCGTTGTCGGTACACAAAATGTTAAGTGGAAGAGATTGGTCGACCGGAGCAAAATTTTGTTGCCTCCGCTACATGTAAAACTGGGACTTATGAAACAATTTGTTAAGAGGCTTGACTAGTAATCGCAGGCATTTCGGTTTCTTTGCGAAAAGTTTCCTAAGATGTCAGAAGCTAAGTCAGTAAAGTAAAAGCAGACGTTTTTATGTGACCACAGATTGAGCAGATGATGAAGTCGGAAGAATTTATACAGAAACTTAATGAAACCGAAAGATAAGCTTGGAAAAGTTTCGTAACCGTGACTGAATGATTCCTAGGGAATCACAAGGCAGAAAACTATAAAACACTATTCGAAGATTTAGTGGGCAATTTTGGGAAAATGGAATGTAGCATGTCTGAAGCTACGTATGTTAGATTCGCATTTCGATTGCTTTAAAGATAACAAGGGTGATTACTCTTAAGAAAAGAGAGAACGGCTCCATCAGGATATTATATTTAATTAAATGTACTTAGATCTCATCGAACAACAAATGTTTACCTTTCAGGCTTTTGTTTTATCGCAAACATTTTTTTGAGTTCTCTATAGTTCTGACATATTAATTCCGTGGTGTACTACAAAAAACTCCTTAAAAATCTAATCTAGGAACTATAGTGCCATTCCAAATACAACTTAAAATTAGTTGGAGTGTGATTTCACATTAGCTTCCTCTTTGTCGGATAATTACGGACGGCTTAATTTAACATAATTCTTTTTTGGTACGTCAGAATGAATTAAGAACTTTATTTAGAACTATCAGAACTCTACATCTGAGCACGAACTTAACACACACCCGACTGATTTTTTGTGGTCGCAATTAAACGAAATTGGCAGTGAGGAGTTTTGGTTCCAGCAGGATAGAGCAACATGCCGCAACAGTCTTGAAATTTTATTTTTAGTTTGCAAATCGTGTTATCGGTAATTTCAGAGACATCATCTGTCTATCTAAATTATTTCTTGGATTTAATTATCCAACAAACAAAGAAGTAATGTTTAGTTTAAGAATAAAAAATCTCAATTGTTGATCTAAATAAATGTTTGCTATTGCTAAAAAAATTAACTAAATGTCAACATAACATAAATTATAATTTTTTTTTTAAATTAAATCTGCTAAGAGGGAAAATAACCAGATAAACGAGGTGATATAGAGGATAGAGGTGAGTAAAACATGTCTAGCAATTAACTCTTTTTTCGCCTCAAATGCAAGTCCATATGCTCATCTCAAGTCAGTTAGAACTCTTGTCTCTCATCGTGCTGTTTAAATTATTGTAATATTTCTTGTATTAATGTTATAAATATATAGGGCAAAATAAATAAATTTATTTTTAAAATTATTGTTATTATTATGAAATAAATCAATTTTTGGTTGGCATACGAGCTATGTATAAATCATAAATCAGGCTTTAGCACAGAGCTTTACAGGTTAATACATATAGTATCGCAAATGTTAAGTTCGCTATCATAAACAATAGGAAGTCTAAATCCTTCCTGCAACCAAACTTCCACACAAGATTTACTGCCCAATACGTGATAATAATATCTATTTGAGAATAACTTCTCGGAATTATTTCATTACTATTTTATTAGCTATTAATTAACGAATTGTATTCAAAAAGTTATATTTTGTTGATTGTATTCAAATACCTTAATATTTTTTCTATTGGGGAAAGCTTTAATTTTTAAATTACAAACTTAAATGAAGTTGTGATAATACGTGTAAATAATAATAGATAAATAGTAAACATTTTACTTTATATAATGATTGTTATTCAGATATAGTATTAATTCAATCCTATTAACATTTACAATTACAGATCCGGGCTTAATTATTTACGCAATAGAAATATCGCGTTTGTGTTAAATGTATTGCCAATATTCAATTACGTTGAATTTAATGGACAAAGTGGGAAGTACACACGCATGAAAGTTTTATGTCCAAAATTATGACTACCATTACCTAAATGCATTCAGTACACTCAACGGATATTTACTAAGGACTCTACTTTATTATCATGCGTTCTTTCAACACTTAAGTGTATTGGCAAAGTAAAATCCTATAGGGACTATAGTATTATTGGTATATTCAAACCCGTAGTTCTACAAATTAATTCATAGTAGTATTTAATGTAGCTTATGTTTACAATTACATGCGTATTCTTCAATACTTAACCTCTGCGTCCACCAGTCTTATCTGAGAAAGAAGGCCAAATGAGGTATCATTATCTTACGTCCCATAATGTGAGCATGCGTAGAGTAGTCTATTATCATTGCTTATTCACTTTGGTAACTTTTCGTAAATGAAATACGATAACACTTTCAAATATTTATTTTGTTCGAAACAATTGTTTCGACACACTGTGTCTTCTTCAGGAGAAGAAATTATCATTGCGCAATATTTTCCACAAACCTAACAAATTTATAATGTTAATTGAAAACATACATGAAGATATTTTAGCTGAAGATTGTATGAAAATTCATTCGTTGCGATAATAAGAACAAAATATGTTTTTATCCTGATTATTGTAGTTTGTATAAAACTTATCAGTGGTGGCTTAATTGATTATAAATTATGTAAATAATTGGTGTAATCCAATTTCCTTCAAAATAATTTCCATTTGCGATTAATCACTATAATTTAAATTTACAATCCCCCAGTTATTTGCCTAAATTATAGGAAATTCTTCCACGTTCCAAATCAATGGTTCAACTAATGAACCATTGAACATTGTTGGAAACATTTGAGCAAGCAACATTGTTGTAGTTTGTGCAAATGTTTAGAAGTGGTGGCATTATATTGATTGAGGATGGACGCTGAATTGCACCGTAGTCTATTGCTGGGCGGCTTATCGATTTATATATGCTAACGGTTGTCTCTTTAGAAATGCCTGGGCCTTTGTATGGTAATGCTCAGAAATAGCACACCTATGTTAATCCATGTGTTGCTAGGATCGATGATTAAATTTTAATTGTTCGGTACTTTAGTAACTAAATTCAAGTGAATATTAACAATTCAATTGTAATTATAATGATATTAAAGAAAATCGAAATAGAAATTTAATTGTAAGAAAATTATTGAAATTATTGTTAATTAAATTTGGTTTGCACCCAAAACAAGGTTTTAATCTGCGACCTCTGGATTGTTAGTCCAGCGCTCTATCAACTGGGCCACTTAGGCACAGTAGTGAGCACTGAGATGTTCGTTCATCACATGCAAATGCAAATCGTATGCTTCGAAATTAGACCCATAAAATTGATTTGCGTTTTAAAAGTATGAAGCTTATCGTCGCGTGAATTTTGATGCTTATCTAAAATAGCGTGATTCGTGATAAATTAAAATAAAGTTACAAATCTCTTTTTCCAACTGCTCAGCAACCCGCGTGGCAATTAATTACTGACCAGAGAATAAATAGATTCTACGTTTTATACGGCTCTTCCACATCTTTGACCGCCCGCATCAACCCTCAGGCTTTTAATCTGATTATTTATAGGATCGATGGATGTATTTTTTCATTCGGAAATATCTATAAATCTTGCAGTAGAAAATAAAAACATCGAGCTGAAGGAATTTAAGTGATATTATTGATCTTTGGTCAGGATCTAATGCTGGCGGGGTGTTTAGTACTTTTAACTGTTGGAAAATACTTACTTGTATTGTGGCAATAAAAGCAATAAGAACATAAATAAACAAATAATACGATTAACAGATCATGTGGTGGTTAGAGTTAATCAAACTGTTTAATGTGTGAAGCTGATTAAGGTTCGTACTATGAATTTTATTTGTAAGAACAAGGGATGACTGGTAATGAATTAACTCTACCCTCACACCTGATGTTTTACAGGCTTAAGTTTTATTACGCTGTGCAACAAATTTTCTTTTTTATTTTAGATGAACAACATTAATTTTATAACTAGCATAAGGTATTTTCTTGCAAGAGGTGCCAACCTAATTTCTAAATAAAATGTATCATGAAGTAAACGCCTCCAGTGTCAAATAATAAATAATGCAATTTGTGTGTGAAATAATATTTTTTTAGCGTTTCAATAACCACTAGAAAGAAATAAACAAAAGATTCACTAAAAATATATTTGTGAAAACACATTTCATCTTCAACTGCATATAGTACTGATGAGCTTTACTATTTGAAAAAAAAATTATATGGTCGGTTAATTTTATTACTTTTTTCATTAATATGAAGTGGGATATTATGATACCTGATGTAACTTTTGAATATAAAATCTTCCATAAGTTAGAAGGTACTGATAATACATAAGTCATGAATAAAAATCATTCGATATTACTTCATCGAGGTAATTATTAATAAAACAGCGGCATGAGTACCACAGATTTTTTAGGCATTCACGTGTTTTCGACACTTATACCTTCCACGTCTTGTACGCCGAATCTCTCAATTTTTGTTAATGGGAACTGTGCTGGCGCATCTGAGGGACAATCGTTAATGCTGCACTTACTGTAATAGAGGAATTATACACTGGAACGTTATTTTCGACTTTTCCGTGGTCGTTTCTCCAAATTTACACGACTATCTAGATAATAGCTGAAGGCAACACCAAAACTCCTGCTATTATCCCTAAATTATCCCTAAATATAGATGCGCAATATTCAATTAAGGTTGTATAATTAAAATATAAGTTCCTATCATTGGAACCATACTCACAGTGATTACTAGATGATTTTCAAGTAATGAATGGGAAGAAACTTTAATTAGTTCTTGTGTATATATATATATAAATATTACGATAGTGTATTATATAATTTATTACATAAATTTTAGGATTACAATGATAACTTTGATAAATGTATGATAAGATTTTGCTTTAGATCAATTAAAAAAATATAAATCCGATCTAAGGGATTTACAGGTTCATACTTGATGTGAGTGCACGTGTTCGGAGTTACGAGTGTATTTCTGAACAACTATACAATATATACTGTAGTATACGCTTTTTTATTGTATTTTTTATTTGCGTCACGTTCGATTGGCGTGTACTTGTACTAATCTGAACTTACTTGTCCATTCAATATTTAGTTTTTAGAACGTCCATAGTTACAATAGTCAGCAATTTCCAGTGCGATATCAACTACTATCGCCTACTTGAAAATAATCAAAATTGGTGAGGAGGGCATACTTCTTCTATTGATTCACTAATACCGCAATATAGTTAGTAGAATAAACTAGTGACACGTTGGCACTTTCACCACTTCAAGAAGCGCTGTCAATACTTACCTAGGTTTTAAGCATCTGCTGGAAAACTACTTAGTTATAAATTTATATATTTGTTAATTTTAAGAAGTTATTATTCATTAGTTCATTGATTAAGGTACCTTACAGCAAACCATTAGTCACTTAATTGGATATTTTTCTGTATGGATGTAACTTAATGTCACCCTAAAGCTTTGGCAATTTTCACCCGTTGATAAATGATGATGACTTAATTCTTGACAATGATTAAAATTTTTAACGTATGAATGCGTAATTCTTGTATACTTAATGCATTACATGATTAGAGGTTAAAGGACAATATTTTCTTGTCGTAGTTTGAATTGTAAATTATTTATTAACCAAAGCCGTCTGGAATACCGAAAGCGCTTCGAAGGAATCGCAGATAAAATTACTTGACTTTAATCTTCCGAGATTAAACAGAACAACAATAAATATAATGAAAATGAACTCACCGCACCACCGACGTAGGCGGGCGACCACTGTATGGGATGGTCGTTTTGATACATCACCATCGGTCTGGCCATGACTTCGATGTAATGGAGAACTTTTTCATTAGCTTCCTTCTCGCTGCTAATGCGTGTGTAATAGCCTGAAATCAAACAGTGGATGAGTAAAAAAATACGTTTAAACTAGAAAATCCCGAACGGGCGTACCTTTATTCTCGCAAGCCATCCAATTCATTTCGGCGGAACTTCCAGAATCCTTCCCAATTAGGTATGTGAACACCCGGACCGGTCGATGGGGCCAGTTGTACATTTTGAAAATGTCTCTGTAATTACTGGGCGGCCCATCTGTTATTAACATTATGGCTTGATTGCACTGGCAACCGTTTCCGGTGCGGTTATACTGAAATAATCGATGATTAATGCTTAATACCAGAATTGCTAATTAAGTACCTTGTGTAAAATTTCGAATCCAGTTACGAGGGCGGATGTGAAGTTGGCGATGTTTTCGGGTTTCAACGACCGCATCGATTCTTTTAACCACCGTTTGTTTTCATTGTTGGCCTGAAGGCATACGAGTGTATTTTTAAAGGTCATTGGGTATTTAAGTAAGACGGATTACCTGAACCAGCATGTCCTTGAAACAATTTACCGTTTCCTCCGTGCTGTCGGAGAACTTGAATACGTTTACGAAGTCGTTATCGGAGAGGGTGTCTAGAATTGCCTCCACCGTGGCCCTTGCGATGGAGGCGCGTTTTCCTCCCATCGAGCCGGAATTATCAATCAGGATAACAATATCCTTAGGTGACGTAGCCGCTGAAATGTACCACAAAGATGACCGGAAATCGTAAACGTTCCTGGCGCTCCTAGCGCGCTGCCAAACGGCCGACATGTCTTCGGGAGGCCAGGATATACCTTGAAGAGAATTACCAGCATTAGATCAGGAAATTGCTTTTCGGGGACATAAAAACCTGGGTATCTCCTTAAAAATCCCGCTGAGCTCCCGAAAAACTGCCAGGATAGCGTTGGGTCGCCCTCATAATTATTTACGAATAGCGGATCTAAATGCTCCGACCATTGTATTGCGTTCATTACTTCTACATCTAGAATAAATAAGACATCGTAAAGAATAAAACGACTCATCACTTATGCCCACTCATAACTTTAATGAATGCGCCCTCTCAAAAACCTCTCCGTGCATTATGACCTCGCCAACAATCTAAGAAGATTAATTCTTAGAAAGAAAACTAATACAACGTTAACGGTAAGATAAATCAATAATTGGGAGACCACTTGGTTTTATTTCTTTCACAATTTATTTTTGCATATTTAGACTAACTAGTTTAAATCATTTTCAAAGGATTCGCTAAAAACAATTACTAAATTTAAATGAAACAGTTCTCTTATACATACATCTGCTTTGCATTCAAGATAAAAATAACTTCAACTGTCACGTTTTTCTAATTATAAGTATTTTCATTTCTTTTACCGATTAAGATTTCTTATGTTATATTTTACACTATATTTAAAAGTTTAGCTTGTAGTATTATCATCCCACTCGAAAAGTATGACCTACATTAAAGGATTACGGGTTCAAATCACAGTTTTTAAAAGTGTAAAACTTCTTTGAAATTTTGCTCATAACGTCGAAAGTATAGCAATTATGGTTTAATGTTTCTAAGTGTTTTCTATATGAGAATTTTTAAATTAGACAAGTTATAGCTCGCCAAAGCGTTAAACTTCTTAGTTTAAAAATCAATTTTAATATTGGTTGGGTAAATTGAATAAAATCAAAACAGTAGATTTTAAAGACCAATTATTAAATTCCTCTAGTGTAAAATTGATAATAAGAAAAATTAATTTCTATGAAATTCAATATTTAATTTCATTTAGTGAAGTTGATGTATTTATTTATTTATTTACGGAAGTCTATTTAACATATTAAATTTAAATTTAGATAGATATACAATTAAGGTGACATTCAATTGAGTGGATACACCACCGAAATTATAAGGAACTGTTAATAGTAATAATTCCAAGAATAATAAGTTGACAAATTTAATGCTGTTTCTCTGTCAACAAGAGCCACAAACCATTTTCAATTTATTTTGGATCTAATCAGTGTAACCTAGTTGAAAATTGAAATATGGAATTTTATAACTCCAGCCATTCGTAAAGATAAATATACTATTATCTAAAACCATCTATAATCGAGTGGACTCTTATTATTCTTAAGCTATATATTACAAAGCTATAACTATACTAAAATCAAAGCTGTAACTTCACCAAAATACGAAAATAATATAAATCAATGCATGCATTTTCTCTACCATACCTTTTTCGCTTATATGTGGCGGTAGTAGAACGGTACTCAGCGACGTGTTCACTGGTAAATATTCAAAATGCGGATTTGGATGAAGCATCATTTCTCTAGTGCCGTCAGCTGGGCGGCCATCAGGGCCGAAAACATTCAATTTTTCAGCATTGTAATATCTAAACGGCTGGCCGTTATCTGCTTGCGGAGTTAACGCTGCTTGTTCGGCGATATCCATGATACGCTGCAATAATCCAAAAATGCGTCCAGGTTTTTTCCAAAGGTAATACTTAATATTGCAATATGTTTAGTTGCAAAAAACACTACTACAATTCAAATTATTCATAAATAGGACGTTGCATCAAATTAAATACTTTAAATTTAAGAATCATAAAAATAATAATCGACTGATTGTTTAATATTCTAATTGATGTTTCAACCTTCTATAAATAACCATGAATTCGCAATAAAAATTTAACTACAACATATTGCAATATTAACCAATAAATTTTTCTTACCATAACAGCGCTCATTTTAAAGTCCATCATATTCTTAACCTCGGCCGCCATTTCCCTAATTAAAATCAGTCCATCCTTCCTCACGACGTTGATATCAACCTCGTGATATTTCTAAAATATTTATCAAGCATTACAAGTGCCCTCGAGGAGGACAATAAACTCCGCCGCTTACCCTTTGCAGCTCATTCATCCTTGTTAACTGTCTACCATACTCCCACAAATCTACTCCAAATTTCAGCGCCCAATTCTTTACTCTAGAGAAGAATAGGAGAACACGATTATTATAACCTATTTCGGGGGTCCGGGGCGTAAATATTGGAAACTAAGTTGGTGTGGGATAAGTTTTTATTGGATAAAATTGCCGTAAGATTGTGGAAAAGAGGAAGTGCAACATCTGGCCGAAACGATTAAACCAATTATAAGTTTTCCCGGACGGACGCTCCAAAATATCGTGAAAATAAGTTGTTAACTTCCGCAAATGAACACGAGAATTACGGTCCTGGGACCTTACGGGAACGTTCATTTCGACCCCGTAAATTTGTCACATTTTTTTTCTTTCTTATAAATATATCGCTACATTCCGTATCATATTATATGTCGAGATTTTTCCATGCTAGCAGTAATCGTATATATCTGAACAAGACAAAAGTTTTTTGATATCTACTTTTAAACGTCATCATTTCACATGTATCTTAAAAGTAAATTTGATAATTAAGACTGAACGTAAGTAAATACAAAATAACATTTTTAATGACAGAGCTCTATGTTTTATAAATTAATCTTGGTTTTGCAACTAAGAAACTTTGTACCTTATTAAAATTTTCTGACTATAAGTTTAGTTAGAATTTTGCTGGTCGTATTGTAATCTATACATATTATAAAATGAAAGGTTCTACAATTTATTAAGACTACTTTAATTAATCACATTTTTTAAAGGAAGGATGTTAAACAGAGTTATAAGTAAGGTATGGCGAATGATAATAATGGGATTTGACTTAATCTACCCTGCTATTCAACTATGGCCAAATTTTTAAGAATAATTACATTGTTAAGGGATTGTAGATAAAAAGAATTGAATTAAGCTACGTGGCGTCTTCAGTGACGTCAAAATTTATATAATAATATTCCAATATTATACATCATAATGCATACACAATAAAATCCATGGATTTCTGCTCAGAAAAGTGACCGCCTGATTGGGATTCGAACCCACGATGGCAGCGCCTGTAAGCAGTAACCCTACACATATCACAGTACTCATTTTTAACAAAGTAATAGAAAATTTATAACAAAATGTATTAAAATCCTTCAGTTCGTTGTAGAAAATTCAACAATTATTTAAAAATACGAAAACATTTTATGAACCTACAACAATGAGTCTTACTAAGACTTTGTAGACTTAGTAACCCTCATGTAGATTCACGAAATGTTTTTCGATATATTTAGATAATTTATAATATAAAATATGTAAATATACTCAAAATTTTTGACGAAAGCAGGACGGGCGGAGTTTTCTTCATCGAAGTATCTTCCACTCAAACCCATGATTACATACCAATAATACTGCTCCAAAATACTGTCTGTAGTATCTTTTGATATACATTTACGCTTTTTCAATTGTGTAGAAAATATTTAAAAAATGTAAATGAATCTAATTTTTTTAGAAGATATAAACTAAACCTCTAGACTTGGATACTATTTGGATTACTTATTTCTTCATGGTCTTGAATTGTTTAATTATCTGTTGTAAAAATATATTTTTCGGAATTATTATGCATCAAACTAATATTTAATTATTTCAAATGCAAAAACTAATATTTTCCTCCTGAATCTTTAACGAATTTAATATCGCATGGATGTTTATGTTATGTACTTTCAATTTAAATATGATTTTTTTATTGTTCTATATTGTTACAACTGCAGATATTAATCTTTTTCTCAATGAAGATATGTATTTTTAAATTAAGAATAAAATTTTTGATCTTTGAATTTTTGATTTATTTACCTAAAGAAATGAATATAAATAAGATTTTTTTATATTGAATGAGATTGATTTATAGTTAACTTGATCAAAATTTGCTTCTTCTTGATCGAAGATTTTTGTCACAATTTTGTTAAATTTTAGTTTTATTCAAGGTTTTTTTGAAAGGAAGCTCAAAAATATTTAATTTGATCAAAATTTTGCTCCTTTCCTTCTCAATCAAAAAATTAAATTTGTCACAATTTAACTAAATTTTAGCCAATCAAAAATATTTTCTAGAATGAGCTCTAAAACTGTTAAAATTCTTATTTTATTCCCGAAAAATATTCATTCAAAACAACTTTACCGAATTTATTAAATGTTGCCCACTTGAATAAAAAAAACGTTATTATTATTATTATTTATAATAAAATAAAAATAATATTAATAAAAATGTTTTCTTCCTGGCATTTGTAACACCATTTATAACACATGGTTACCATGTGTTACAAATACCAGGAAGAAGAAAATTTTATCGATAGATGCTCATGGAAACATAATTCCGAAATTTTGAAAAGAAAACTTTTAAGGCTTTTTCTTTCTAGTTTTTTTTAATCATTTTGCCAAGTTTTAATTAAATCAAGGAAAACTTATAAAACTATAGATTGAACTAAAATTATCAAAAAGATGTATGTGTAGATGTTTAAACATAAGAATTCTTCCGTTTGAGATATAATTAATACAATTTTAGATTATCTTCCTTTTCTAAAAATTGATTAGTAATTAAAATGTGTTTCCTTGCTTTTGGATGAGATTTATTGAAAGATTTTTCGGATAGAAGTCAACTCCAAAATATGTAACTTAAGCAAAACTTGCTTCTAATTCTATTCCTAAGTAATTTAGAATTTTTTTTTAAATTTCGCAAAAATATATAATAAAATCAATATTTCTCAGAATATCTTTTTCTCAACTTTATTTTTATTTTTTTTATTCAATTTTATCTGCTTGAATAAATCACGTTATTATTAATTTTTAATAATAAGAGCCACGAAAAGGGCTAGGAAAAAAAAACGATTTGGTTTAATCTATCAAATTAATATAATGTAAATGTCTTTCAAAATTTACTCAAACCCGATTTTTGTGAATGGTTCCCAACAAAAAAAGGTCTTTTCTTGTACGTTTTAAAATTAGATTTTGAAAAGAAAACCCTTTTCGGTTTTTAAAATTTAGCAAAATTAAATGATTTTAGTAAACTCAAGGAAAACCTATAAACATATAGAAATAAAACATAAATAATATCTTTATCACTGTTTTTTTCCTTTTACAGTAATAGTATTAACATTTTGTGCTTTATTTGTGAATGGGCTATATATAATTAGAAGCTTTTTTGCAGTTTTTTTTATCATTCTGCCAAGTTCTAACTAAATAATAATCTATAAGCGCATAGATTGGATTAAGGAGATCAAAATGTATGTAGCTGTGTAAAAGATCTTTCGAAGAAGTGTCCTCCCTTCCGCCAACATTTAGAGTATATTTTATTATTTTGTAATATATTTTTGTGATATTTATTTTATAAGAATGGAGTGCAAAGATATAATAAGGATAAAATGTTCTACTTCGGGGCATAATTCGTATCATTTTAGATTCGAAGACTTTTCCGATTTTGTTAATTTCATTCATCCGCTTTTCCTACAAATTTGATTCGATTTTGAAAAGGAAACATTTTGAGAAAATCATTCCAATCCTTTTCTCAAAATATTAATTAAATCAAAAAGAAAACTCATAAACGTAAAAATTGGACTTAAGATAACAAAATGTATGTAATTGTGTAAACATAAAAAATATACTTCATTGGAGCATAATTGCTATAACTTTAGGATTTGAAGATATTTAACCCTTAGCTGCACCATTTCAATTTTGTAACATAACTGCACATTGGGTCTTCCAGGACTTCCAAGTTGAAAAATTGCTTAAAAAATTCTTCTATTCTCTATATAGGACTACAGAGCTGTACAATAGTGTTAATTGGTACATTATGGACTAGAAAAATCAGTCATACTCGAGAGTTAACTCGTTTCCCTCGAGGATTGAGAAAATAAGTTAAGAAAATTCTTGAAATGCATTTTTCCTTTAAAATTCGTAAAACTCTTATTTAATTATATGAAGACTTGAAATTGTAGGTAATGGTGTATTTTATACTATATTTCAAAAAAAAAATACAGTACAAGGGCTACTTATATATATTCTTGCAAAAAAACTACAGTCAAATATATAGAAAGAATTTTCCATGTAAAAAATGCATATCTTTTAATAAAAAAATTAAATGTCACAGTAATGAAGACATAAATAGGCACAAATAATTAAAAAGTACTTTTAAGAAAGGATGGGGTCCCTCAGGACCCCCAGGTGCAGCTAAGGGTTAATGTGATAAAAAGAACACCAATAACCTTTCTTCACAATTTTATTTGATTAACCAAATGTACATTTCGGACACAAAGTGACCATTATCAATGGACTAGCACAGTGCACAGTAGGTTATTAGTGCTTTATTTATCAAATTAATTTGATCTTCACGTAACTCAAGCAACCAATTTAAGGGTTAATGTTTCTGAAAATAAGATTCCATTTCGAAAAGATTTTTTCAGAAAGATAAGTTTTTGCGAGTTTCTTATTATTCTGCCAAATTATAATTAAATCAATCAAAACCTATAAGCCTGTAGATTGAACTAAAGGGATCAAAAGGTTAAAGTAGCTATAGTCTGGTCTGTTCGTTGGATCTTCCGTCGTACGTCACAAACTATCGCTTCGACAAACGACGCAAAAACATTCAGTCTGATAAAGTAAACCAAATGCGTTAGAAAAAGAACGCACTGTAAAACTTTCGTAGTTTTTTGAAGCGATAGTTTGTGACGTACGACGGAAGATCCAACGAACAGACTATATATAAATATCAAATGTACCCCTTGGCGTATAATTAAATGGGTTGCCTTCATTTTCTAAAAATCAATTAGTAATTACAATTGACCTATATTACAGAATTCAACCAAGCTTTTCTAAAAATAATTAGTAATTATAATTTCAATATTTTACATAATTTAACTGAATACATTTAAAATTTTGAAACAAAATAGTACATAAAGTACCTTGATTCATTTCTTAAGATTAATGATGGAAGACTTAACTTTTTTATACATCTTAAAAATTAGGAATTTGAAACAAACTACACTCTATTGATATCACACACAGGATTTATTTTCAACCATAGTTTTGGCCTTTAAAAGGTCGTTTGATAATGACCTTATAAAGGTCGAACAGTAGTCACGAATAAATGATAAGAGTGATATCAACAAAATGTAGTTTTCTCAATTTTTGAAGCTTACACAATATGATTGAAAGGCATTTTCTTAGTGTAGAATTTTTAAGACTTTCATAATATAAATGAAACAAGTTTTCATTAAACACAAATGAAACACTTTTTAACTTGTTTGTATAACTAAGACTTTATTTAGTTTCGAGTTTCGACAATTTTCAAATACTTTTATTCCAGTTATACAAACAAAGTTGAAAAAAGTTTTATTTATGAATTATGATATATAACTAAGTAGAAGCCTCTACAGTTAACAAGTATTCATTATTAATTTGATTTAAAATCTATTTATTAGTCTTATAAATCAAACTGATCAAATTTTGTACAATTTTAGCAGAAAAAGATAAATAAAAAATGTCCATTGGTTACATTTTCAAAAATCTTCTCTAAAACTTTTCAAATATACATACAAAAGGCATTTATTTTTAATTAAATTTATGATTAACTTATCGAAACCAAGTTTTGTACAAGAGCAAAAGATTCAATTAGAAAAACACGCAAAATCGCAAATCTACAAAAATGAATCTTATTAAGATTACCAAACAAATCACTTATTGAAACAACTACTTCTCTGGCAATACCTCGACAGACATTGAATGATACAAAAGTAATTTGCATCTTACAAGTAGCATTGCTATTAAAGCAATACACTTTTATTAACCAAGTTTTGTTGATATCGTGTTTTTTTCACATCTTTCTTAATCGCTGTCTCCAATTCTACTTGGTGATGCTCACTTTCCTCCCCTTAGTTTAACACACGATACTTAGTTATATAGATTTTGAAAAAAACTATAAATATATATATAAAAATAAAACTATAGTCAACAAGAAATTAACAGTGTAATACAAACAAAGTAATTAAGTGTTTTATTTTAACCAATTTGATTAGAGATAAGTAAAAATGTTTGATTACTTACATGGCAAACATAATGACACGTAGTGTCAAATCATAATCCCTTTTTGAGACAAAAAAGGCCATATTTGACAAATCATTTGATAAATAGTCATCAAGAAGGTCTTCGTGGAGCAGAACTTTTACCAGAAGAATAGAGGACGAGAATGGAAGAACACATGTTTTGTGAATTCAAGCCTTTTCAAGTGCGATCGAAATGTTTGTAAAGAATTATTATGTGTAATATTGGAATACTTCTGTTAGCATGTTGGATAAAATAAATAATACCTAATACCTAATTTTCAGAAAATCTTCTATAAATCATTTTGAATGCTCGCACAATATAAATGCAAGAGATTTTCATTATTAATTAGATTTAAGATTAATTTATTGATCTCATAAATCAAACTAATCAAAAACCAAGTTTCTTACAATTTTAGCAAAAACATGTCTTAACCAACCTTCCTCAGTGATAAATATGAGTATCTGATTGCTTACACAATATAAATAAAATACGTTTATATAATTGATTAGATTTAATTTGTTTGGTTGTTCAAGTAAAAGTATTTAAATTTTCAAAACGTTTTATTATTGCTTTTTTAAAACACAACAATTGTTTCGCCACACTGTGGCTTCTTCGGGCGAAGAAATGGTAAAAATAAAAATTTGTGGCAGGTTTATATATTAATTACTGTGGGGGGTAAGGGGGTTGGTGTATTATTCTTTTAGAGATTGATATTTAGTAGTGGTGACCAATTAATGTCCGTTTGGTCATTTAGCAGAAGGCATGGGTTTTTTCTTTTATTAATTTTTAAGTTTTCTAGATTAGATTTAATATTTAAAAAAATAGCTTTGTTTGTACAACACTTTTATTCAAAAAAAATAAAAAGTTTTTTATTTGTGAAGAATAATGTATAACGAAGTAGAAGCCTCCACCGCTAACAGTTAGATTTAAGATATATTTATCAATCTCTTCAATTAAACTTATCAAGAACCAAACTGTTTTGTACAATTTTGCAAAAAAATATTAAGACCAAGTTTGTTTGGATATAAATCAAAATATATTAAATTGCTTAGGTTTTCAAAAATCGTCTGTAATAATTAATCATTTTAGAATGCTTAAATGCAATCTATCTTTATTAAGTATCATTCAAAGCAAATCGAAACTAACTAACTAAGTCCGTAAATATCTAAATAACAGAAAAAATGTGAAAGCTTGAAAAATGGCTAATAGTACAAAACCTACATATGAATAAATTTTAAATTATACATTAGGCAAGAGAAATCTTTAAGAAATAACCATGGCATATTTCCAAAAGGTATACTTTATGATTGAATCTTAAATGTCATGTTGGCCCAAAAAAAAAACTTCTGTTAATTAATATTATGAAGGAAAAGTTGTTATCTTTGGTAATGATAAAACTATGGCACATACGTATTTTTCTTCATAGAACTTGAATATCTCATTTTCCCTATAAATAATATAAAATTAATCTTAATTCTAACTAACATAAAAATGTTTCACCACCGGTTAAGTGAGAATTTAATTCATCGTAAAATTCATCCTTTTAACTTCCATATATTATCCCTATATTGTCTTCATAGAAACCTTAATATAAATCCTAAATCTAAGAAACCAGATTCGACTATATATTTTTTTATTACATCATAGAATCCATCTACTTATTACCAACTGACGCCATATGAGAGAACTAGGCAGAAAGACCTCTGGATAGTCTTTTGACAAATTAATATACTAACGCATCATTAATTATTATTATTTATTATATAAATGTAGAATTGTAATTGGAATTGTAAATTTGCCAATAAAAATGTTTATTATTATTATAAAATCTAATTGATTGATTGTTGAGACACTTAGGTGTTGCAAATCCATATTCAATATTAAGATAACAACAATGTCTGATTTTCAAATTTGTTTTATTTAATTTATTTTAAACGCATCAGACATTATCGTTATCTTAATATTATAAAATTCAAAATAAAATTTAAATTAATCATTAATTTGTAAGATTTTATCGTTGATTTGATGAATTATAATTTGGTTTTTAAGAATTCATGTTCTTTCCATCTTCTTTCAGAATTAATAAAAGTATAGGTATAATTTAACCAAAAGAAACTTACCACACATAAATAAGAAATCATTTTCCAAAGCTACAAACATTTTTTTTTTGAGTATTTAGCATAACACTTAAAGCTAGAAATTGTTTCCAAATGGCCAATAGTTTGGTTATTAACCAATAGCCATTTGGAAATAGTTTCTACTCTAAGAATTTTGCCAATAGTGTACTCATTGACAAAATTAATCATGTAGAAATGCAAATCTATAAATGTAACCAAATTTGAACTACCATACTTCATTAATTAGAAAACAATAATTAACGCTTCAAAAGAAAAACGAGGAATTTTTTATTATTGATTGGATCTAACACGTAAAGTAACATGAATAATCATCAAAAAAGGAAAATTTAGGAAGAATGTTTACGGTAAGAATTTAAATAAAAAAAGGTAAACATTGTATTTCTTCCTTAAAATAATTAATGGCATTTTCCTTATGACACTAACGAATTTTATTAATTATTGCTTTTGAATAATAATAATATTAACTAAACTTTATTTCAAAATAGTGTTAACAAAATATAAATGCGATTATTAATATTTCATGAATGATTTTCTCATTTATCTCGTGGTGAAACATTGTGGATTATTAACTTTAATGAAATAGGGTTAAAGAGTAATAATAAAATAAACTAAACTTTACTTGACAAACGACATACGAAAATAATCACTTATAGAATAATGTTCTGCATCCACTAATAAATGAAAAACAGCTTTCTAATATTTGCAAAATATTTGTATCTCTTGAATTTAATATTGCTACTTAAACAAATCAGAAAGTCAAGATAAAATAAAAATATTTAAAGCAATATTATCATATAATAGATAATATCTAAAGCCAAAATAATGCAACTTAATGTCCATTTTGATAAATGAATAGAAAATTATTACTTTTAACAATAACTGAGTTTATTAATTCAGAGTTGATAAATTAAAAACAATGAAAATTTTATAAGATAAAAAAATTCATCCTTACCATTAAAAAATATTATTTTTACAGCTTTGGTCAACATAAGCCTAAATTAAGGCTTATGATAAATAGAAAGAAAGAGAGACTCTTACTGTCTACCAGAAAAAAAGGTTCAGGTGGAAGATCATCGCAGCTGCATGAACTCCGCCCAGCTTCATCCATCCAAATTTTGTATGTTTTATATAATATTCACTGACACAAGTCCGTGAAATTATAGAAGTCTTTAAAAATTAGACCTAAATGTGCCAGAAATGGCCAAAATATTGCCTTAATGGCTACATAAGGATCATCAGCACCAGCAGTGTAATGGGTCGAGTGGAAGAACACGAAAAACTGTGAACTCCGCCTTCAAGATCTATGCTCGAAATTTTAAAGTGAATAATTATATTTATGTATGCATTTTTGTATTAATTTTTTAATATATCTTGTAAAGTGAATAAACTAAACTAAACTATATTCATATGTATTTTTTTATAAAGGAAGCTAAAGTCTAATAAACATAAACATATACTTTTATAAATTTTTAAAGGTACTTCAAATAATCACTCGACTTAAATACTTAAAATGGGCTTAAGGATTTCTATTTCCGAAGATTTATCAATCGATCAATGATTTTTCCAGAGATTTAAATTTAGATAATTATAATTCTTAGGGCTGAAAGACATCGACCAACGATTAATTAAATTCTCACTTAACATAAAACATTTTTATATTAATTACATGTTAATTAAACTCTTGGTGTTGTTTCGAAATTGTTTCGGAGGAATATATAAAAATTGTGATACAACACCAAGACTTTATTTAATCTCTACTTTAGACATCGCCCAATTAAGAATCCATCAAATATAAAAAAAGAAAAGCTCGTTTTAATAATAATATATATATTTATTGGCAAATTTGTACATTTTGACATTAAAGTGATAAATAATGAATGAGGTGTTAATGTATTATTTTGTCAAAAGGCTAGAGGTCTTTCTGCCTTGTTTGGTTCAGTCATAATGCGTAAAAGAATGAAATAAAATCGAATATGGTTGAATTGTGATTTTTAAATTTAAGGTTTATACTGAAGTTTCTAAGAAGACAATATAAGGATAATATGTGGAAGTTGGAAGGATTTTTGGAGAAATTTTCTGATGGGAATCGAAGAGCGTTTTAAAATACGAGTTTTTCCTTTTTTTGAAGTGCAAAGGGCCAATATCTTTTAGCCCTAAGATCATCTGAATTGAAAATCTCTGAAAATATATACACTTTCATTGATGAAATTTATTAAAATTAAACTATAGTTGATACTTGAAGTCATTATTTTGTGATGCATTTTTGAAAATTAGGACGATAAGTGAAATTCACTTTGTTGTTATCACACACGGTTTTTTATTATTAATAACCGGTTACAACCATTACATGGCCATTTTTATATCTGTCACTAATAAAAAAACGTGTGTGATAACAACAATGTGAATGTTTTTTATCGCCCTAATTATAAAATTAAACTTGTTTCAATCAATAAAACATAAGAATATAAATTAAACGAAAGCAGATTTGATGTTTTTCTGTCGTAAGTTATAGTATTCTTAAATATTATCGGCTTTAGGACTATAAAACATACAAATATTTGAGATTGAAATTGATGAATTATTAACGAATTTTTGAAATAATCACCTAATTGAAAATTGTATTTTTTGATAATATTTCTAAAGCAACATTATTATTTTATGTTAATGTTAAATTTAAGTATTCTTGCGTATTTATTGCAGGGTGATCGATCATTCATGTATGCGATTAGTTGCTTAAATTAAATTAAATTTCTTTGATGAACGCAGCCTGTTATCAGTGCTGAATTTTTTTCGTAACAATGAAACAGCTGCAAATATGATGCCATGACCCCCATAAATACTGTCGTAAAAAGTGTCATATAAAATTGAAATTGCACCATATTCTGAAACTTAAGAGCAATGCTTTGGGCGTTTTCGCCACTTATTTATTATTTTTACACACACTTTCTTTCAAAAGTTGACGTACTAAATAAAATAATTCTAAATTCTTCCTCATATTGTTTTTATACGTAAATGAAGAATTTTTTTCATATAATTTTTAATTTTTGTACCTAAAAAGTATGTGAATAATGTAGATTCTTCACCTGAAGAAGTCACAGTGTGACGAAACAATTGTAGTGAGTTGAATAATTTTTTTGAAAATAAACCACTTATTATCAATTGGATATAATATGGATTTTCAACTAAGTGCTACGTCAATCAGTTCATTATTTGCTGTTTTTTTTATTATTGACTTAGGTGTTAACCATTCAGTCACGACAATTTTTCTATTTTCTTTTAGTTGTTTTATATAGTTATTTATGATGGTTTATTAGGAACTTAGCTATGCGAACATATTATTAATTTTTCTGATTATATTTTTTTATACCTAAAAAATATAAATAAAAGGGCAGAAGGACTTATGGTCGTCAGCACACACAGTGACGTACTAAATGCAAATAGCCAGAACAAAATGTATCAACAAAATTTTATGTAAGTTGCTGTAATAAAGATGTTGTGTATAAATATAAATAAAATTGAATTGAAAATTATTTTGCCTAAAAGATATTAAAGTAAAGCAGAGATGAAGTTTTATTTTACGATAAATTATAGTAGTTCTAAATATTATCGGTTTTAGTATTTTACAAATTAAATCTTAATCACTGCAGTTTTTCTTAACTGTGACTAGTTTGTGCCACAATCTGAACGTAAAATTTGAGCAGAGGTAATGTTTTTTGACATAAATTATAAAAAATTGAATACACGAGGCGGATACTTGATAAAACACCATTTGAAAAAACATACATAAAACACACGTTTTAGGGTTTCGCTATGTATAGTCTGTTCGTTGGATCTTCCGTCGTATCGCTTCGAGAAACGACGCAAAAACATTCAGTCTGATAAAGTAAACCAAATGCGTTAGAAAAAGAACGCACTGTAAAACTTTCGTCGTTTTTTGAAGCGATAGTTTGTGACGTATGACGGAAGATCCAACGAACAGACTATAGTGTTCAACATTAAATAGTGAAATCCTAAACCATGTGTTCCATAAATTATAGTATTCTTGAATATTGTCGGCTTTAGGATGTAAGGAATTAAAAAAAAGCAATATATCATAAGATTTTTATAACTGTGACTATAATTTTTGATACAATTGATTTTGAAATTTGAGCAGAGATGATGGTTGTAGTCATGTATTATTGCATTCTTTACTATTGTCGCCTTTGGCAAGTAAGGATTTTAGAAAAAATTGACATAACACATTACATAAGGTCCTAAAAAATGGGACCTAAATACGCCAGAAATTGCCAAAATATTGCTTTTGTAACCAGAATTGCTTGATGAATATCATTACCAGCTGGAAACCATAATGGGTCGAGAAGGACATCATGAACTCCGCCTTCGAGTTCTGTGATTCAAAATTTTAAGTTGGTGTATTTCGATGTATATTTGTAAAGTATATAAAATAAATACAAAAATACTTTAAAACTGTATCACGGGAACCGCTTTTAATCATCACGATTCCCTAAATCCCAAAAATCCCATCTAACATCCTTTCTTTAAAAAAAAAACTCTATCGCTGTAGAATTTGATAACTGTCATTATAACCTGTGACACAATCTGATCGTAAGATTTCAAATTGACTAGATTGTGATGGTAACTTTGCTCACAGGTAAGAAGTGGCTATAAATTTTACCACAATGTTGGTAAAGTTTGAAAAAAAAAAGCACAATAAAACATTATCAATATAGATTTTTTGCCTGTGGCTATAATTTCGGCCACAATTCGATCTTAAGATCCACTAATGACGAAATTATAATCATAACTTTTGTCACAATTATCAAAATATACACTTTTAAGTGACTACAGATTTTACCATAATTTTGGTAAGAGTATGGGAAAGAACACTTTAAAACTTTATCACTTCAGATTTTAATAACTGTGACCATAGTTTCTGTCACAATCCGATCTTAAGATTAATAATAATTACTAGATTAATGACTATATTATTTATTATTCTTTATTATTATCTTTGTTACAACAATTACAATTACAAAAAATATATAATATACAGTTATCAAAATATATATACTTGTAAAACACACTTTAAAAATTGATTTATTTATTTATTGGTAATTTATCAGACTTGCTTTATAAGTATAATTCAAAATCCATAAAATAGTAAACACAACCATACAAATAATTTTGTCAGCAAGATGAAAGGCGGAGTTCACACTTGAAGAAGGTTCTTCCACTCTAATATGTAGGTCCTCTCCTTCACTGTGTCATATACTGGTAAAATACACTTTAAAAATGTATTTATTTATTAGTACTTTATCAGACTTGCTTTCTAAATATAATTTAAAATCCATAAAACAGTCAACAAAGCCATACAAATAATTTCGTCAGCAAGATGAAAGGCGGAGTTCACTCTTGAAGAATGTTCTTCCACTCTAACCTGTAGGTCCCCTCCTTCACTGTGTCAATGACTAGTTTCTACCACAATTATTAGTAATGATTTGAGAAAAACATGTTAGAACTTTACCAGCATAGATTTTTATGATATATATGTATTTATCTGTCATGCTGACGTTAACTGCCAGAAGTCAAAAAAACTGGACAAAAAACAATAATAAAGGATATATAAAAGTCAATTCAGTGTCAAAGTTTTCGGATATGGATAAGGATTGCTGCCTTCCCAACATCGTGGAAAAAGAAGGGTTTGAGTGGAATAACATAATTTGTTATTGTGAATTCCGCCCGTGCTTCTTTCGTCCAAATTTTTACGAATGTATTTTTGTAACAAATTTGTTTTTATGTGTATTCTTTAATGAAAGAATAAATAAATAATAAATAAATAGTTTTACCAGAACCTGATCTTAAAATTTGATGTGGTTATCAAAATAAACACTGCTAAAATAAAGTGCTAAAGTGCCTATAATTTTTGACATAATCTTAGTTACAATTAGAGAAAAAACTTTAAAATTTTACCACCGCAGGTTTTAAACTCTAATTCTAAATTTTTAAAAATAAAGAAAACAACTTTTTTATACCACTTTTTATTACACTTTTCGTGACTAGATTCGATTGCAATCATTATCACTTGTTTGATAATGTGTAATCGAAACTAGTCACGAAAAGTGTAATAAAAAGTGGTATAAAAAAGTTATAAGGTTTCTTTATTTTTAAAAATTGAAAATGTACCACGAAGTTAACGCCGAAAAGATTCAAGAATATAATTCTAAACTTTTGTCATATTGTTTAATATTGTTTTTCTGATATTTATTAAATTTTATATGCAAAGAAATTTCTTGCGTTGTTTTAAGTCATTAATTTTTTTTGATATACATATATATATTATAATTTAACCTTGAAATAATACAAGTAAAATTGAATAGATAATCATTTGAAGTAATTTTTGCCTTTTAGACATTAAACGAAAGCACATGTGCTGTTTTTTGCCATGAATTATAGTATTGTTCTTGTATAATGTCAATCAACTTTAGGACTTTATCACTCTCTATTTTGATAACTGCAAATCTACGTTCTTTCTTTTTTAATTTTGTAATTAACATTTCGAAATATAATTTATATAAGAATACTAACGCCTTAATAAATAAATATACAAATAAACAAATATAGTTTCTACCAAAATCTGTTTTTAAAGATTTGATAACCACAATTCGACCACAATTTACTTATTAGATTGTGGTCGAAACTTTCGTCATAATTATCAAAATATGTGTTCTTCTAGAAGATTCGCCCTTTTAAGTTAGCAAAATTTAATCTAAACTTTCTTAAAGTTTTTTTTAACTTTCCTAGATATATTTGGACAAATATATATCACAATAAGTCTTTCCTTAGTAGTTCTTTCAGAAAAATTGACTCTTACACTTTGCAAAATCTATTTTTTGGGTTGCTGTTTTTTTTTGTTTTTGATACTTTTTAAATTTGATTCATAATAATATTAGAACTACCAGCTAGACTTTTAAAGAAAAAATTTTTTTTAAAAAAATTATTTCAAAATTTTCATTTTAAATTTATAAGAGTAAAATGTTTTGATATTTTCCAATTCAAATATTTTTGTTCCTAATAAAGTATAAATTTTGGATAAATATTTTACCTATTTACCATCGTTACTGTCTGAATTGTCAGAGCCTATGCCAAAAAAAAGAAAGTACAAGGAAGTACAATTGTACTTATAATAACGAAAAGTACAGAGTGACGGAAATCAAAATTTGGACTTTGTTGCCCACCGATTTGGAATCAGATGTAATCAAAAATTAAATAAGCAACAAATATCTTACCAAAAAATTTTGTACATTTTTGGATTATCGACAGTTGATATCCCTATGGATTTTAAATAACCATTTACACTTTTAGAACTGTTATAAAAGTTAGATGTATATCAAAGGATCAGACTCGACTATTTTTGTGTCTTTTAATATCGGAAAGGTCTTTATTCCTTTGGGTTTAAGTTGTGATTTCCAAAAACAGCTTTAATAATTTTTAGTTTCGGCCACAATCTGATCTTAATATTGGCAATGATTAGATTGTGGTCGAAAATTACCTTATTGAAAATATACAATGGTACAATAGTTTTGAAGTAACTACAGTTTCTTCCACAATCCTAGTAAAGATTTGAGAAGAAAATACTTAAAAAAAAACATTAATAATGGTAAAATTGGAATGATAATCATTTGAAGTAATTTTTATCTTGAGTATATTAAACGGAAGCAGAGATAAATTTTAGTATTGCTGAATATTACTGTAGATTTTGATAACTGTAACCAATCAAAGTCTGAACATAAGATATAAAAATAAACAAATTATGGTCAAAGTGATAAAACGACGTTATACGTCTTTCTCTCATATGAAAAAAAATCAAAAAGTTAGTCATCACTAAATTACTTTTTATTTTGTAATGTAATGATTAAACCATTCTGATAATTACTACATTGGAAAACTACATTAAAAAATAATTTGTATCTAAAAGATGAGAGATAAAAGTTTTTAAAAGAGAGAAAACATCTTTATTATTAGAAGTAAATATTTTTACAATTTTTTGTGAAGTGTACAGACTTGATATTTCTTCTAATCAGCGGCTATCGACCCGCAGTTTTTAAAATGAAACGGCATTTTTTTGTTTCAAGTGACAGAAATCTTTAAATATACTTTTCTAATATTAAATCTATTTCGTACAATAATACCATTATTGTTTTTTGAAAGATATTTCTTATAAGTATCAAAATCCAAAAAAATTTCTTAAGTAAATAGAAAAAAAGCTAAAAGTTATTTTCAAATTAAACTGCACTTTTTTGTTGAAAGAAATAGAATCTTAAAATGTTCGAGATTAAAATTAAATTAAAAGCATATATTTTGTATATACTAAAACTTAGAAAGATAACATTTAAACTCTTCGAGAAGATAATAATATTTAATCGGTCGGCGAGAATTTTGTAAATCAATTTATTTATTAGACCTTTAATCTAAAAATTAAATCATTTATGATGATAAAATATGTGTTTCATTTTGTTTTAACGTCAATTTTCATCTCATATTTTCAAGTTTTGTATGGTTTCCCAATTTAAAACTGCGCTGAAATTAATATTTTTATCTCAATCATATTTATAGAAATTTCAGCGCAGTTTTAAATTGGGAAACCATACAAAACTTGAAAATATGAGATGAAAATTGACGTTAAAATAAAATGAACATGAAATAACTGCGAGTTTTAAAAGTTGTTTGCTTTAACAAATATATGTTTATGAAAATTACATAGTTACTGCAGATTAGCTGAATATCATAACTCTAGAGTGTATAATTTAAAATTATTCTTTATCACCGCCCTTCATTCAAAATCATAATTGCGACAATTACTACGCAGTAATTCATGATAAACATTAAACTAAAAAACTTACTATGTTTCTAAAACAAGTGCTAAAAAACATAATAAGTATTTGAGTTTTTATCTCTTTTGTAGTAAAAATATAGTAAGTGTTTTAGTTTACTGTATATTTTTGATGAAATCATCATTTAGATCTAATTTAAAATTAGTATATGATTAAAATGATTAAAAATAATTCGAGCTAATTTCGTGGTTCAAACAAGTAACTTTTCTCAGACTAAAATTAAACATAATGATGGTGGCGACCGTTAATACGTGGTAGTTCATTTTAATTCTAAAAAATAAGACACTTTGCAATGTTTTATACCACAACAACTCATAAATTGTAGTATACAACATTTTAAAGTGTCTTATTTTTTAGTATTAAAATGAACTACCGCGTATTAACGGTAGCCACCATCATAGTCTAATTTTTCCTATTAAACATAATCATAGTTTGATTTATGATATAGATAAAACTATGTTCAAGCCAAATTTCACTCATGATCAGATTTATTTATTTATTTATTTATCTTTGGTCTGCTTTCTTAAAAATTACAAATATTTCAAATCATTACAATAAAAAAACATACGTGAAATTATTATAATATTATTATAGTAATAATATTAATATAATAATATTAAAATAAGTATCATCTTTTCTATTTATTTTTAAATGCGTTTGTATTTCCATACTTGTTAATTTCCATGAATGCGAAAGGCATAAAAATTAAAGACAAATAAAAACCTTTTATTTATTTAGTAGATTGTAATTAAATAAAAGGAATTAGACGTCAGTAAAATTTGATTTATTATATTAGAATATCAGAAGTTTAATCTAAGCCTTAATTCATTTTCAATTCTTATATCACAAAAAAATATTAAAACAATTATTTATTATACATATTATACTACCAAAGCATGTTTTATAACATTAATTATGTTATTACCACCAAAAATAATAAATTAAGAATACATTTTATATTACAAAGTGTAGTTTTGATTAATATGAGTTACATGAGAAACACATTCAAGAAATGTTTTTACTACTCTTTATAACTATTTGGATATTAATATATTATAATTAATAATATAACATTTTCAACGCAGTTTTTAATGAAATGTCTTCTTCTTTTTTTAATGTATAACAATTTTAAAAGACGAGAAATAATACTTCTATGTATTTATTCCTGAGCTTTTCAAATGATGGACGTTCAACTTGCTTCTTGCACTCGAAAAAAAAAACGATGCCTAAATTGCCACGTTTCAAACCGGATTTCATGGATTTAGAAATTCGATGTGAACGTCATCTTGTAGCCGGTTGATAAAATAAAAATAGCGTGTTACACATGACAGGATGGTTTTAGCAGAATATCAGTCTAATTTTCCCCAAACCAAGAGGAATAGTAAGCATTAGATCTCTTTACTCAGAATTAAACTGAACACGCATCACTTGTTTTTCATAAATATTTATTAATCTCATAACACGTTTCATTCCGTCGTGCGTATTTTCGGATTAAAATATCGCGAAAGTTTTAAGGAATGAACATGGAGATTATGGGTGCATCACTTGCGGATGAAGAAGTCTCGCGTGATCGTTTGAATTCAGTTGAAAAACGGACGTTTTTTTCGGATGATATAGATTATCGTTTGTTTCTCCATCTAAAAGGCAAGAATAGTTCCCTTTAGACCGGGAGTAGGGGGTCGATCAATACGCCCTACCTCTGCTATAGTATACCCTTTCGTCTTACAGCCACCTTACGCCCTGACCCCGTCCTGCACTGTCCTGCTTAAATAATCCCCCATTGCATTAATAGGGCTATGTGTAATTGATTATTGTTAAGTGGATTGTTTCATTACAGCTTACAGCGCCGCTATCGTGTTGTTGCTTTTTTTGTATTAAATTATTTTATTTCTAGTTTTGTGCCATTTGAATGTATACAAAACTTGATTTTAATATTGGAATATTATTATTAATAATAATGTTGGGGTAATATCACATGTGATAACTTTTTAATTTAAGTTGTAGATGTCATTAGGTGCTTTGGGCACGTGCCTAAGTATTTCTTGTAGTGTTGCTATAGGTAGAATTTTGGGAAAATTTTATAGAAGAGTTTAATAAGATAAGAATTAAAATAATAGGATTTATGGATTGATAATTGGATAGAAGGAAGTGTTTAAATCATTTTAAGATTTTTAACAGGTTTGTAGCAGAGATGCTGGTTGGTGATGATTTTCTAGTACTTACTCGTTATGAGGTATATCCTCATCTTGTTCTGGACATGCAGCCGGCAATTGTGCCAGGAGAAGAACAAGCAGGAAGAGTCCAGCCTGCTTTCCATCGGTATCAGTAGAACACGGCATGATCACCCCACTTAGCGCTGCAGCACAGCCCGGTCAATCTCTAAACGCCTCCTCTGGGCATGGTAACATTGGAATATATTAATCCTTGCGACCATCTCCACCAAACACAAATAACATTGTAAATAGTATCACCAGAATCACTAGAACCAAACAAATTCACATGATAATTAAAGTCAGCGTCGCGGCTCGGGTAATGCACCGGTCGCGTTGTACACACCCCGACTTGGCCAAATCTATTGGAGGGCAGCAGGACACACGCATGCGCAGCCCTTCTTTCAAGATACCGCCCCAATGAAATACTGAAAATTCACAACAAAATCCTATATATAGTATTCACTGGGTCTACTGTTTTCAGCGGCGCAACGCTACTGGCGGCATCATACGAGGCGCCAATATAATTCCATTTCAAACACTAATTCAAACTTCAAACCCAAACCTTATATCACCCACATTTTCAAACTGCCTTGCTCCACCGCCGCATTATTACTATAAGACTTATATTTTATATTTAAATACAGTTTTCTAATAATTATAAAAAAATAATTGTTGCAACAAGTTGCATGGATAGTCGACTAGGGGGTAGGAAGTCGAGTCCAACAACGTCCCTTATCGTCATCAGGAACCGCACGTTACGGTTCAGGACATGGACGACGGCATGCGCGTAATATTGATCTTCCCACCCCTGAGTAGCCGTTGCCGTACTAGTGGAGTACTACAACCCCGTGCTCCAGACTGTTGAGTTTCCACACCGCCGTGAATCCAATCAAATTCAACACCCCCTATCGCAAAAACATCAACAGAAATTAAAATCATTAAAACGTCCACTCTTCGCCCCCCTCGAAATTCCCGGGTTGCGAGCTTTAAATAAATACCTGTTTTATGTGGATCTCCTCTTATGTATATAAAAAACACTTACCCTACAGTAATGCCCCTGTAATAATACGTGTCATTTATCTAGTTAATGTCAATAATCTTTAATCGAACAAGATCTTTCCGTAGTCAATGAAATGGACTGAATGTTTAATCGGATTATAAGACATAATGTAATAATAGGCGATTTTGATGATTAACCCAATAATATGCAGGTCATGCTCGATTTACGCGGTAGATGCGTTCCGGACGTTACCGCGTGCATAAATTCTGGCGTAAATCGAATGGGGATGTTTTCGATTGAGACTACCCATAATTAACATATATGCATGAGAATTTAATATGTTTGCGTATTATAAATTCAACTAATAATCCCAACCATACAGCTTTTTAATAATCATATTCTATTTTATATAATAAATAATGTATCACATTTATAATAATAATCATGATATTTATTAAAACTGATATTACTACTACAATGATTAAAATAGAAGTATATTTGGATTTAGCAACTCCTTTAAACTGCAATCACACAAATCGGATAAGGATTAATCGAGCATGACGCTTCGACTTAAATAGTAATAATAAATGCAAGAACGTAGTTCACGTACTGCAATAAATACATTTTTATGAGGTCAATATATGGGGTGGAACAGGAAACTATAAATAAACATGTAAAATCTTTAATATTCTATTATTTTTTTAAATTTGTTTAATAACGCCAAAACAAACAAACAAGAAAATATTCATTAGTAAATAAGGACATGCCGAGAAGTTTCTGCAGTTTACTTTCGAAATTTCATCAGAAATATATGTGCCCAAATATATTATATTCTTTAGTTTTTAGAAAACAAAAAGGTGGTTTAATTCAGTGAGTGTCTTATTATGAATTTGAAGGCAGTTAAAAAGGCTTGATTAAAATGCAATATTTGTTTATATTTATTAATTACGCACATTTTCGTTCTTAAGTTGTATTTTTGATACATTATTATGTAACATTATTTAAATACATGCGTACATTATATTTTTTTAACATACTTTACATTGTTAGATATTATGAGAAAGAAACCGCATACTTAAATGATTAATTAGTTATAAAAATTATTATTCTTTCGAAAAAAGATGAATCAAAGATGATTTTGTTGGCAATTTATAATTAGAAACCCTATTTTTTCTTATAGTACCCAAAAAATAAATTCCCTCCTTTGCCAAATGTACCATTAGAGGCACTGATGTGTAATAGTTGTCATCATAGAATCTGCAATTATGTTATCGTGAAATAATTCTATCTAAACGTAAAACCAAATTAGAGATTACTTTAAGGCCAGATTCGCCAACGGGTGCATCTTTTTGTTTTTGGCCAACTAAATTTTAAATTTATAGGCCTCAATTTGAATCTTTATTTGCAGGGCATATATTGTTTCATAATACGCATAAATTTGGTTGGTCACATTTGCTCGTCCATACTGAGATTTTGCTCCATTGCTTCCGAACAAAAAAGTGGTTATTGTTGAAGTAAAGGGTCCGCCAATAGGGACGCGCGAAGTTTGCCGGAAGGGTGCGGCCATGTTGTTCGAGGTAGAGCTGTCAAAGTTGCTGTCATTTGTTCAGTATATAACCCCAAATCACCATGGCAAGTTTGAGTGTCGAGCAGCACGTGCAAATTATTAAATTGTTTTACGAAAATGGGTCATCAGTTCGAGCAACGTTCCGCGCACTTCGCCCATTTTACGGTCGCGATGATCGGCCTGTAGAGTCGACTATCCGTCGATTGGTGGGCAAATTCGAGTCGACTGGTTCAGCAAACAACCAGCCAACACTGACACGTCGACGAAACGCCCGATCGAACGAAAATATCGCTGCTGTCTGTGAGAGTGTGCGCGAGAACCCGAGGCAGTCCATTTTTTGTCGTGCACAGGAACTTGGCCTTTCGGAGACATCAACTCGCAGAATTTTGCATCTGGATTTGGGTCTGCACCCGTACAAAATCCAATTGACCCAGGAGCTCAAGATAAACGACCACAGACAGCGTCGGGCGTTCGCTGACTGGGCTCTGGAGCAGTTGGAAGAAGACCCCCATTTTGGCCGAAAAATCATCTTCAGCGACGCGGCTCATTTCTGGATGAACGGGTATGTGAACAAGCAAAATTGCCGCATTTGGAGTGAGAACAACCCACACGAGGTCCACCAAGTGGCAATGCATCCCCAGAAAGTCACTGTTTGGTGTGGATTTTGGGTCGGCGGCATCATCGGTCCGTACTTTTTCAAGAACGAAGCTGGGGCGGCCATAACCGTCAATGGGGAGCGCTACAGGTCGATGATAACCAACTTCTTTTGGCCTAAACTGGATGATATGGACACGGACGACATGTGGTTCCAGCAGGACGGCGCCACGTGCCACACAGCCCATGCCACAATGGACATTCTGCACGAGCGATTTCCGGACATGGTCATCTCGCGCGGAGGCGATATCAACTGGCCACCGAGATCGTGCGATTTAACGCCTTTAGACTTTTTTCTCTCGGGCTATCTCAAGTCGCTGGTCTACGCCAACAAGCCTCTAAACACCGATGACCTCAAAGTCAACATACACAACGCCATCGCTCAAATTGAGGCCGATATGTGCTCCAGAGTCATCGAAAATTGGACCTCCCGGATCCGGGCTACCAAACGGAGCCGCGGTGGTCATTTGAACGATGTTATCTTCCATACTTAATGGGGTCGAATACCCTTTCGAATGAAAAAAAAATTTCGTTTCTACCTCACACACAACTTGTTTTATTCAATTTTAAAGTTCACGCGCCCTTATTGGCGGACCCTATATGAACCTTCTTAACATCTCGAGATTGTTGATTGACATCACATCACCTTTAGCTGCAAATCCTAGTTCATCACTTCACAATGACCTGGTATTAGCCATATTTACTAATTAAGTATATATTAGTATGCCAACAAACTGCTTCATGTTATTTTCTTTAAAGAATAATGGTTTCTCAGTTTTAGTCTGAATAGTATATACATTGGATTTTTCTACAATGTTTGTGAGCAATTTAATTCGAAAAAGTAGTTGAAGAATTGCAACGGCCGTTCCAATGCTAAAATCTCTATCTAAAGGTTGCACTCAAGATCAAAAACTTTAATTTCTAAAGTATATCCTTTTCTACGACTATCCTACATCGTTTTAATGGCAAAAAAGAAGTAAGATGCTATTTATTTTCTTCGTCCTCAGACTCTTCTTGAACCATACTCACACTTGCACTTTTCTTTCGTCTTTAATTAAGTGTGTAAGTGAATAATCCAAATTATTTTAAACTTGACTGCTTAAAATTGATTTGAAAATATATCTTGTTCTTTTATGATTCAAAATGACAGTTGGTATGCATAACCCTTAAACATATTCAGTTCAGTACAGTCGAAATTATTGATTTGCTTTTTTCTCGGCGAAGGTGTTGTACGTGTGATGTGTTCACATTTTGGTTTAAGCGGTTTGGAATCGGTGATTTCTGTCTGAATAACAAACAACGCCTTAAAGGCTCTAGACAATTTGATAACAATGAGTTTAATATGCTCGCTGAAAATTTGGCGCATTCGGCTGGTAAATCCTGACACATCATCATAATCGGTAGCAAAACTCAACCACTTCTCTGTAGGAAGGGTATTCCCTAATATGAGTTGTTGCAAGCAGGTAAAACAGTTACTGTAGAGTGCTACCAACGGTAATTAATTAGCTCGATTCAAGAAATGGAACGAAATGGCCGTGTACTGGCAGTGAAATTATTACATGACAACGCTAGGGCACAGATTGAACACAAAAGACATCATAATGAGCCTTAGTTAGGATATCTAGCAACACCTGACATATGCACCAGATATTGCTCCACATGATTACTACCTATTTCAGCCGATTGCATTTTGTTGCAGTGTAGTTCATATAATGTGGGAAAATTAGGATGCATACTATATTTGTATTGGCTGCGGTCTTTCTATTTTTGTATGTTCGCACCGCGCCACCTCATGCGATTGTATCGACAGTATCACAAGCAATGAGAGGGTGTACTACGTCTATGTTAAAATAAACCAGTTATTACCAATTTTTCAAGTTAATTGCCCTCTACTCACAGGGACAAGGCATTTAGTTGCTACAAGGTTACAATAAACAACAACACATTTCTAATCAGTGGATGAGATCCGAAAATGGCTCGACGACTTTATCATGTCCAGTGACATAACATTTTCCGAGATAAGATTCATTAGCTGCCTGAAAGATGGCTTAAAGTTATTAAAATTTAACAATTTAATTTACTTTCTTTCAAAATAAACCTAAATGTAGCTGAAATGAATTGGATTATTCATTTGTACACCTAATACCTCTACTTCATCATCACTTTTGGGCCAAATGCGCTCCTCGTTCCTATCTGGATTGCTAAAATCATCACTTAGAGCAGTCAAATTTGCCCAATACTATTCCAGATCATTTTTTGTTAGAATATTTTTCGTGTTTATTCTGAAAACAATAAACTCAACTATATAGCGTTCGTTTTTTAATATAACGAACGATACCTCTAATGCATATTTTTTTCATTAATACATACCTTATGTAAAAATCCTACACAAAGTTCCTTGTTGTTGTTTGGTTAAAAAATAGTTGACCACGTTGCTCGCCGGTTGCCTGCAGACTGGGAAATGTCAAAAATACATGACATGACCGCCACTTACCAAAAAAATGCTTGTAACCTATTAGAAAGCAGTAAGTAACCAAACAGATTCTCCAAGCATTCATGCAAATGTGTTGCCAAAAAGCCAAAATATGCATTTAAAATGCATCTAAAAATTAGTTCTAAAATTTTAGGAATGGTCGGACTCATCATTAAAATATCTTTAAATAGTGAGTGTATAAGTGTAATAATAAATAAATAATTTAAATAAACCATCATAATAAATCCTTCCCCCCCCCTCAATTTCTGTTAAATACCTAGGCATAACCATAGACCCCAAAATTAATTTCATACCAGGGCAAAATATTTTAGATGCTTAACATATAGAAATGATGGTATTACTAGCAAAACAGCAGTTAAAATATATAGCTATCCAACCTCCCGCAATATTGAAGTTAGCGAGCAAGTATTCCTTCGTACCCTAACAAAACTCCGGCATCCTCTAAATCCTTTACATAATCCTTCCAACCAACTCCTCTATGATACAAGCATTTTGGCAGATTAACATAATAACACCTCATTCATTATTTATTTGTTATTTAAATGTTGTACATATTTGTTAATAAAGATCCTAAATCCGCAAACAAACTCATGAAAACTTTGGGGTAAGATGTGGAATGAAAGTGCAGTAGAAAAAGGGAGATTTAGATACGAGCTGTAAGAAAAGTATATTATAACAGACTCAATGCAGACTTGCAAGAGGAAAGTCATGATCTAAATATATAATTTGGTTTAATATTGGCCACGAAACAGTATCAACCATAGAATATTACTGAAAATTAAAGAAAAGTTGGTGGAAACCTCCAGAAATCTAGATAAGAAATAGTTTAAAAAAATAAGAACCCTCGGAACCTACAAGAATAAATGCTGGTAAAAAAACAATAAAATAAAGCAAGGGAGGATGAAAAATTCCTGACACATCACAGAGATTATTTTGTAAAAGTCAAAAAAATTCACGCATATTGAAAAAATAAGTTAAGAAAAGACAAAAAATTCTAAAAATCTAGAAAAAAATGTCTACAAAGTTCCAATATAATAAAGCAAATGGTGAATAATTCTGTACACGTGGCAGAAAAATTGCTGATAAATTCTAAAAAACTCAAAGAGATATTCACGCAACTTGAAAAAGAAATTTCTAGAATATTCCAATTAAACTCTCGAAAAATTGAAGACAATTAATTGAGAAATACAATACTTCGAAAAATGAGGCAAGATTTGGTAGAAAATTTTAGAAATCTTTAGGAAATCTGTCTATATAATATCAAGAAAATGGTTGAAATATTGCAAGAGGAATATAGAGATAAGACAAAACACAAAATGCTGTTTTTATGAGAAAAATGTTCATGAAATATATAAGACCATAAAAAAGAGCAAACAGCAGAAATTGATAAAAAGGTTAAAAAAATAATGAAACAGGATAAATGCGCAAACCCTTTATCTTGGTGGTAAAACTTCCGAGACCAACTTTTTCAAGTAATTCAAGTCACCTGCATTAGACAATGTATGGCATTGACATTGGAAGTATATTGTAAAATTCAATGGAGTATTAGTAAATAACATTCGCTTCGCCGACGATGTATTATTAATAGCTTCCAGTGAAGAGGACCTCCAGAACCTACTAAATAAAGCCAACATTGAAACTATACTTAAAAAAAATGAGGTAAGATTTGCTAGAAAACTTTAAAAATCTTTAGGAAATGTATCTAGATAATAGCAAGAGAATTGTTGACATATTGCGAAAGGAACATAAAGATAAAAGACAAAACAGGAAATGCTGAAGTTTTGAGGCAAATGATCATAAAATATATAAGACCATAGAAAAGAGCAAACAGCAGAAATTCATAGAAAGGTTAAAAAAATAATAAAAGAGGATACAAGTGCAAATCCCCATATTGGTGGTCAAACTTCGTAGACCAACTTTCTCAAATAATTCCAGACACCTACATTAGTCAATGTATGACATTGACATTGGAAGTATACGGGGATACAACAAATTGATTGATTGAGTTACTTGAAGATCAAAATAATTTGACCAATAAAGCACTAATGACCTTTCTTCACACTTTTATTTGGATTACTATTAGATCTTATTATTACTAGAAAAATAATAAATTAGAATTTCAAATATTTAGAAAAAATTAAATTTTTAAATTTTGATTTAAGTCCAGTTCATAATACATTGTTAGATTTAATTGCAACACCATAATTCTGTGTTTTCCCCTAATCCCCTTTCCTGGTTTGTACCGCCTTCGGCTCACCTGTTAATTCACGTTTTTCCTGTTTTTCATCCCTACCGCCTTGTATCATAATCCGCCGTCTATATATAGTTTAAAATGTCTGTCTTGTATTTAATGCTAACCATCGATAATGGTCACTTTGTGTTCGAAATGTACATTTGGTAATTCAAATAAAAGTGTGAAGAAAGGTCATTAGTGCTTTATTTGTCAAGATACAAAAAATGTTTCGCTGAAAACATAAAAAAATCGAATGATTTAAATCTGCAATTATTTGAAGCAGATGTATCTCCTGTAATACGACTTGTATTTGACATTAATGATAACACCATGGAAGAATTAGCTATGCAGATGTTCTTAAGCCATATTCTAAAGATACATCAGGAAATATCAAAAAATGCTTTCAACCTTGAAGAAAAATGGCTGGAAACTATAAAATAAAGGAAGAATTCAAAAAATTCTTGACACGTGACAGATCAATTGCTGGGAAATTCTAAAAAACAAACTCGAAAAATCATGCAATCTGAAAAAGAAAATTACAACTAAAAAAATTAAGACATTGTGAGGAATTGTCCAAAAATGGAAGAGTTAAGATTAGAAGATTTTATAAAAGAAACAATAAATAAAGACAATATTAAAAGAACTATTTTGAGAAACCTAGTATAACTCGGTGATTTAATCATGACAGAAACATAAAACATAATATAATGAGGCAAGAAATGCTAGAAAATTTTAGAAATCTTGAGGAAAAGTGTTTAAATAATTGCAAGATACTTTAAACAACGCAACAGAAACTTGTGGATAACATAAAACAAAAAAATGTTGATTTTTTTAAGACCATAGAAAAAACAAGCAGCAGAAATTCAGAGAAAGGTTAGAAGAATTAAATTAACCGAATCAAGTAGGATTAAAATCCTCATCTTAAAGTTCAACTTCCTGGACCAAATTTCTCAGGCTATTCTAGACTTCTGCGTTAGTAAATTGATGGAATGTAGCAAAATATACTATGACTCGGTCGTCACGATTACCTGGTACAAACTCCTGTCAAGAAGACTCTATACCTGGAAGTCTCCCCAGAACAACTCAGAAAATATAGTGAGGAACTAAACCGACTTTATTCTAGTTAGCAAAATATTTCGTAACAGTGTCGAACACATATCTAGGTACGATCATAATCCTGTAGTGGGAAACATTAGACAAAATTAAAACTAATAACAGAAGAAAATACATTACAAAGGAATAAATATACAGTTGCTGAAAGACCAATCCACAAAATTGCTTGTCCAAAGCGATCTAAACAATGGTCTAAAAAATATAAAACTAGAAACGCCGACGAATTATGAAAGTATAAAAGCAACCTGGACGTTAATAAAGAAAGTAGTTAATACATTGACTGGGAAATATTTACAAGCAAAGAGAGCGGAGTAAAAGCAAAGATGTATGGCCGAAAACATCCTGGAACTTATCGAAAGAAGAAGCTCGAAAAACAGAAATCACCGGGAGGTTATAGGCGCATGATAATTTGGAAGCAGATAAGGAAAGCAAACGAAAACTGGATGCGAGAACAGTGTGTCGAAATCGAAAGCTTGCAGCAGAAATACGATATATTTAACACACACACACACACAATTAAAGAAATAAGGGATACGCAGAAATCTCTACACATAGTCATACAAAACCAACAGGAACATTTCATGCATCAACTAGAAGATAGCCAGCAAGTATGGGAAAGCTACATTCAAGAATTATTTTACGAAAATAGACCTGAATTGGAACAACGGAGTCAAGCAACCAAAAGTAAAAAATCAAAAGTGAATTCGAATATCCCATCAGAAAAACAAAATCAGGAAATACCTGTCAAACAATCGACATACCAGCAGAATTCTACTGGTTGATGAAGAAAACATAGGTAGACTAGTATAATTCCTTAACTTAATAAACGAAAAACGCACATTTGCCGCAGAATGGTTAAAATACACTTTTGTACCGATACCTAAGAAGCTAAATAGTAAAAAAATGCGACGAGTTCAAACTAATGAACCATACTAAAAATATTACTATATTACTCGAATCTTTAGACAATGCGAAGATAATATAGAAGCAACACAATTTGTTTTTCGGAATGGTTACGTTACCAGAGAAGCAATGGCTAGGCTAAAAGTTTTAGCACAAAACTGCTTGGACCAAAGAAAGGACTTATACTTATGCTTCATAGACTACCAAAGCGTTGGACACTATAAACCATATAAAACTAATTAAACTGCTACGAGAGATCGGAGTAGATAAACAGGAAGTAACGCTTATAGAGAATCTCAGTTGGAAACAAAGATGAGAGATAATTCAACACTAATGAAAATGAGAAAATTGTTAACCAATAAAGACCTACTATTCAGTATGAGATACCGAATGGCCAAATGGTATATATGGCCCTTGCTGCTATACTATGAACAAGATAGAGGCCTTCGAAATGTAGATGCTGCGTCGTATGCAAACACTATCATGGACGGAACACGTATCAATGAAGAAGTCATTCGAAGAGTGGGCTTAGAGCGGGACTTGGCCATGTAATCAGGCACAAACGCTACGATCTACTACGTCTGATAGTCCAGTTAAGATGGAAGGAAGGAGGAGCATTAGAAGGAACAGAATGTCATGGCTACGGAACATTAGGAAAACGACAAGGAGGGGGTTTGAAAATCTGATGAGAGCAACGACAGACGCCAACCTCCGTTAGGTGAGACACCTATAAAAGAAGAAGAAAAAATTGAACATATCAGCCAATAAAGTTTGCTTAGACAAGTAAATTAGTAAATGCACTTGTGCACCTAATTCAAAACTGCCAAAATTGCAGTTCTAGTTAAGTTCATATTCAAAAATTGCAGAATAAGAAAGAGGAAAAGAACTTAAAAATATGTTAGAATCTTTACTAACAAGAAGAAAAGTCTGGATAACAATAAACAACGTCGATACAAGAAGAGGTCCACTGTTTTTACCAAGAAATAGTCCGAAAGCTAAAAGAAGTCAGCTAAAGGGCAATGTCAAATTCCTAGCAACCTATTAAAGCTACCGGTGCAACTAGGATTATTATACAACCAACTAATTGTTCGACCGACAACAATGAAACTACAAATTGCAACCCAGGATATATTTGATTATCATATGCAACACATGAATTCAACACAAACGTATGTCTGCTGAGATAAAGGACGAATAAATTCTCCAAATGTGCTTTATGAATACAAAATGTGTTTGCGACTCGGTAATAAAGAAGAAGATCAAAAAAAGTTTATTTTTTAGGACCATAGCACAAATGAACAGCAAAAATTTAGAGAAAGGTTAGAAGAATTAAATTAATCGAAACAACCGGGATTGAAATCCTAACACCTCATTTTGAAAGTTAACTTCCTGGACCAACTTTCTCACACTATTCTAGACCTATTCAAGGTTTGGCCGATAGTATAAAAAATTGAAATCAAATATTTGCTTACTATGGGCAACACGACAATTCAATATACACTTATGTTTGCCGAGATAAAAAAAACAAATATTTTCTTTAAATGTGCATTATAAATATCAAATACGTTTTAGGTTCGACGATAAAGAAGAAGTACTCTCCAGAGAGAAATTAAATAATTATTAATTTGAAGAACATTGGTTTAAGGGGTACTATGGTTCTCTTGTTCTGTACATTTAAAGAATGCAATGTTACTAGGATATTTTTCGTATATTTACGAAAATTAATAAAGAACTTAGCAGACAATTAGATAAGAATACACTTGTTTGGTTGTTGAAGTAAAAACACTTAAATTTTCAAAACACTTGTGGCTTATTCAGGCGAAAAAGTGGTAAAAATAAGTTTGTGTCAGATTTATACAATATTTAACGTGGGGGGTAAGGGGGGAACAGCTCAATATGAAAAGAAACACACGGTTATTACTTTATAAACCTCACACAAACTTATTTTTACCGTTTCTTCGTCTGGCGAAACAGTTGCTGCTTATTAAAAAAGCAATAATAAAGTGTTTTGAAAATTTAAGTGTTTTTACTTCAACAACCAAACAAGTGAATATGAATTTTCAATATATAACAGCCTCATCAGTTAATATATTGAGATAAGAATAGTATTATGCGTAACTAGAAAAATTGATATTTACTTGAGCGTATGTTATAAGTCCAGCTAAAAATGATAAGTGAAAGGAGTTGAATATAAAATATCAAGGCATTATTTACATTGTACAAAAAGACCCAAATCATAAAATGTATATTCAAAATGCTCGATAAATTAGATAGACAATGAGAAGGCTGCCACTAGCAAGGAGATAAGAAACCGAGATGAAGAGTGAGGACACTGTAGGAGCAGCCAGTAGTCCATGGGCCTAGTCAATTGTGTTGGTAAAGAAAAAAAGTTGTGATAGCACGTTTTGTGTTGACTTAATATTGTGATTAAAAAGAACAATTACTCACTAATCTACTTTGAGGACACTTAAGACACACCGGTTTGATCTTACCAATGCCCTTTGAGCTCGTGCGTGAAGGTTTCTTCTGAGAAGAAAGAAAATAGCATGTACAATGAAAACATGAATATAAATATTGATTATCATTTGAAAGATTAATGAAAACAATATTAAAACGACTATCTTGGTAAACCTATCTGGTGCACCTCGATGATATAATTGTAATGGGAAAATCTTTTGAGGACAATATTAAGAAGTGTTATAATGTTTAAGAAATCGCGGATAGAAATTAAATTTTAAAAACATGTCGCTTTAGTACTTAAGTATAGTATATTTTTTAGAAAGTGGCGTAATCAATGTGCAAAAGTTTTCTAAGATTAAAGAATGGTAAGTTTGAATTATCGACTATGCATTATAGAAACTTTTAATAATGCTAAACACTTGTAACTCTCCTCATGGAAGGAAACAATAGTTTTAATGGGATAAGGAACATCAGAACGCATTTTTAAAATTAATCACTTCATACCCAGAATATTATAAATACTGCAACAACGTAGATCAAAAGAAGGTCAAGTACAGACGAAATAATGTAATTGGAATACAAAGGAAATCTAAAATAATGAACAGTTTAATTACATCTTGAAACTACTGATAAACTAGAAAGACGTGATCCAATCCAACATAACAAGAAGTTCTAATCTAGAGATTCTAGATATCTATTGCCTGAAACGTAAACCTGGTATTCCCTTCAAATTTAAATTCACCAAAAGACTAATGAAATCATTAGTGAATTTTAGTCGATAGCCCGTTCACAAATAAATAACAAAATGTAATTACTATTATTGTAAAAGGGAAAAAAATGTGAATACGGATTTTTCATCAGCATAGAAAGAAATTACAAGATATTAGTCTAAATTGAAATCGATTTGGTCTCAGTGGAATTTCTTACATTTGAGAGTTAATTATAATTTTAATTATTTATAAATTGAGAGACTCAGGTAGAACGGTAGCATATTCTAATTATAAGGAGCATAAAAATCAAAGTGAATATTTCGATGAATCTTTAGGACTGTCAACCTTATTGAATAAACAATGGGAGCTATTTAACTAGCTATAAATTAGACGTGAATGACTGATAACAATGTATAATCTTAATAAGGATAGTACTTATAAAGCAGAACAATAATGATGGCCTAGTAATTCAAGCTGCTGGATAATTTCCCAAGTCGCATCAAAGAAATAAATATAATAAGTGACATAGAAATCCGAACACCCAGTATAAATAATTTTATTTTGGTACAATATTATATTTAGGCTTATCTTAGTGAAAAAAAAAACGATTAAAAATTCAGCTGTATCAGATAAGTTTTCATTTTTTATTGAACTTGTTTATCTATTGGCGCACTAGGTGAAATTTAACATTTTTGCCGTAGTAACGATTTTAGTTTTACTGAGTGCGGTTCTAACCTTTTTTTGTTATCTTTTACAATACCTAGGGTGCAAAAACGCATACATTTTCAACTCTCTGAGTTTGATAGAGGGCGGATAGTTAGAGAGGCTAGACTTTCTTTCCGAGAAATTAGGGATAGGGTGTACCGAAATTTAGATACTATAGTAAGATATTATCGGGCATAGGGTCAAGAACACGAAGAGCTAGGGGTACAGGACTACGTTGAAGAACCACAGAGCGTGCAGATCGGCATTTGAGAGATCGTTTCTCCACCACCAGGTCCTTTGCAAACTAATGATATGAAGAGCATAGGAGGCCGATTGGAATGCAACAGTTTAACGCCGGATTCGCACTTTTGGACTTTTTTCATTCCGGCCGCACTGGGTGCTTCCTTTAACCGCTGAGCATCGACGAAATCGTTTCGAGTGGTGTAGAGTGATATAATGTTATGATATGATGGCCGGGCTAGAATCAAAAGACGACGTGATGAGAGCAGAAATCCACATTTTTTTTGTCTAAAGACACGTTCATCGCACTGTTGGAGTTATTGTATGGGATGTCATTGCTTATGGCTCTAGGTCACCTCTAATCTTCGTTAGAGGAACATGACTGCATAGCTTTACATTGAAGAAATTTCCTACCCTATCTTCAGACATTTCCAAATCCAACTTTTCAACAGGATAATGGTCTCCCACACATTGCAAAGGCCTCAATGGACTTCTTTGAGCACGCTGAAATGAATTTGTTACTCTGGCCACCGAGGTCACCGGATCTATCTCTAATTGTGCATGTGTGGGATATCATGGGCCGAAAACTCCTTAATTTGCAGCATCCCCCTCAAAATGTAGAAACACTTCGAAATTCATTGGTAATTTCTTGGAACGAGATACCACAGGAGGACATCAATCATCTAATTAGAAGCGAACCTAGGCGCCTTAGAGATTGTAGAGACCACAATAATAATAATAATAAAGAGCTTTATTTATCCAAGAACACACAATACATTACATTATAACTACAAAAACACTAACGAGATACTCTTAGATAAATTGGAATACGCTCAGATCACTTATAACAGTGTCTGTTCTTCCGCGTACCCATAACCGACAAAATATGTATTGCTAATAGCATAAATAAAAGCGAATATATTTAAAACATATACAAATACAATGATAACATATATAATGAAACATCAGATTTATTAAGAATTAGTTACTTTGAGCTAACAATGCAGATTTAAGGCGCTTTTGGATATTAGTGTATGACATGGATTTTAGTGACATATCTAGGCTGTTTAACTAACATTATAACTAAGTTGTAATATTGCTGATCGGTGCACGGGCTTAGAGAGCAGACCTTAATTTCTTAAGTTAATGTTATGCACATCTGTTGTGAATTGGATTTTATTGTATAAATATGCCATTATTTACAATAAGCTTATGGAGGTTTCTTCTATTTACCATGGATAACCAGCCACTTCAGTTCTTTAAATTTGTGTGAAATATGGTCATATTTCCTTATACCACATATGTACCTAACGCAGGAATTTTGTATGCTTTGTATTATAGTAGAGTCCTGTTGATCAATGCACATATTATAAAGTAATTGAAGTGCGATTATACAATAGTCTCGCAAAGTGTTGTTTTTAAATTAATATTTAAGAGTTGTCTGCTGTTGTACAATAGTTTCAAACCACAGTATGATTTTCGTATCATACCATTAACAAGTGTTTTAAATCTTAGATTTGAGTCAAATGTGACTTCTAAATTCTTGACTTCAGGAATAACTTTTACTTTGACATTGTTCATCATGATTGTAAAATTACCTACGAGTAAAATTGACGACTTATTGCTGTTCAGAGATAGCGAATGATCTGTAGCTGTTTGCAATAACTTTTCCAAATCAGTGGTAATTTTGGTACACGCATATGTTACACTTGAAGGATGAAATGATGTGCAAATTTGGGTATCATCCGCATAAAAATGATGTCTGCAGTTCAGGATAGATGATTCGAATCGAACTGTGTAGATAGTGTGTAGGAGTGGACCAAGAATTGACCCTTGGGGGACGCCTGAAATTACTAGCATTTTGCTAGAGCTTATACCTTTAAGAACAACGTGTTGAGATCTGTTATATAAGTAGTTTTGAAAAAACATTATACTGCCATGAGCAAGACCTATGTAATGGAGAATTGCTAGGAGTATAATATGGTCAACAGCATTAAAAACCTTATTAAAGTCTACTAAGACTAGGGCCGACACCATACCATAATCGACATAGCGGATATTATCACCAGAGATATGCAAAAGAGCAGTTTGACAGCTATGACCTGGTCTAAAGCCAGACTGAAGTGCAGGTAGCATGCTGTTTTAATTTAAATACACGCGTAATTGTTATTCTGCAATGTTTTCTAATATTTTCGACAAAGCCAGTAAAATCGAAATAGGTCTAAGATCTTTATAGCATTTTGAAATTTTTGGAACGATCGATCGATTTTGATCGATTCTTTCCAAATCGTTGGAAATACGTTGTTCTCAAAACAAAAATTGATAATGTGTGTCAAAAGAGGTAGTAAATAGGGACAACACAGTTTTAGGAATTGAATATTAAATATTAAATAGAAACTTCAGCATCATTAACACTATTAAACGGAAAATTTGTTATACAGATTGAATTTAGTTTGAGATTGATAAAAATTAATAATATTTTGCTTATTAATATTGTTAGCTTTAGGAATAGACTTTATAAAATAATTACTGATATTATCTGGGTCTGATAACTCTTCTGGTATCAGAATTTCCGGATTATTTTCAATATTCATCCTGTTAAGCTCTTTCCACGTTTCATCCAAAGTTGATGTTTGGAATTTGTAATCAAGATAAGCTTTTTTCTCTTTTTTATTGTGATATTAGTAAAATTTTGCCAGGATTTGTATTTCTGCCAAAGGATTTCAGATTTGTATTTGTGATTTTTTTAAATTTATCACCTCTAATTGACATTATCAGCCTTAAATTATCCGTAAGCCATGGGGAGTATGTTTTTCTTGTAAAACACGTTTTAACAGGAAAGAACTCATTATATAAGTTGCATAATATGTCGTTGAGATACGATAATTTATCATTGATATTATCCAACTCTGTAATATAAATAGAGGCAATGTTTTTAATGTATAATTGAACAAATCATAATCAACGTTATTAATGTCGCGGTAAGATATAATTGTAGGGGTACATTTTATAAGCATATTTAGTTTGACATGTATTAATGTAGTAAGCTTATCCCTGTATCAACCAGTATGTTTGGGTCATAAATGAGCGCTAGATCAATTAATGTTTGAGAAGAAGCTGTAATTCTTGTAGGTGAGTCAATTAATATTAATTAATATTAATGTTTTTTTTCATAAAGTTCGTTAACTGGAAGAAAAATTTTATTTATTTGTTTACTATGTTTTCCCTTACAATTATACATAATTGAATAATATTATCATTATAAAATGATTTATGCTGAGTGTTTGGATTTCTATGATACTTTGGTACGTGGACCGACATATATCCGATATTAAACGCACAATATTAGTTATGGATTAAATATTTTGTTACGGTGCTCAATTGGAACTGCATTCGCATTGAAGAATTTTTTTGATTCTAATATATTTCAATAAGTACACACAATTCTGTAGATTAACAACACGAAGACAATAATACTACACTATCAATAAAATGTATGATAGAACGAATAAATAGAAAAATCAATAATTATTTGTCGAAAATAGTTTCTGATCATTAAAGATCCTGGGACCATCATCTTAATCTCTATTTATTTGTCTATCGATTAGTGTTGTATGAAATAAAAGGACAGATTTCAGTATAGGACAAGAATTACATCATTCTTGTGATTTGAAGTTAGGTTGCATCGTAAGGGGAAGATTATGTGAGTGACCTCTGATGTCAAATGAATAAAATCTGTCACCATCTACGCTTTAACAATCAACAAGCTACCAATTAAAAAGAAGAAAATTATTAATTAATTAAGTACCGATAGCAAATAAAGATATGATATATTTCTTTAATTTTGAACAAAGTCGAGGTTTCCAAATGGTAAAAAGGAACTTAATCATTGGAAGAGAAGACGATGCAGCAGAACAAAGTCGAGGCTTTAAAATTGTAAAAAGCACCTTAATCGTCGGAAGAGAAGTTGATGCAGCAGTTTCATGCTTTTAAAAGTTTTATCGTTTTATCGTTGAATACAATAATGTGTAACTCGAGAAGAATAATGGAACTATTCCAAGTGCCTTTCGATTAGAAGAATCAGTTAGCAAAAGTTTTGCCGTTGAATGTCTAGGAGTATTATCGCTTGACAACTTTAGAGAATCATCTATTATCTAGGAAAGAAGAAGTAGTTTCTCTGTTCATTAAAGGTGCTGAAGAAATCACTTCTACAGCAAGAAATCAAAACTATTTTAAAGCTATTCTGATTGGACCAACTGGACTGGAGAATATTCAGCAGGTTCCTGAAACATAGAGATTCTGGTATACAGCTCTAATCAAAGCATGAAACATATTATCATTTTCTTGAATGCCATGCACGAAATAGTTAGAAGATTCATTTCAAGATGAGACTGCGTGCTGGAATAAAAATATGGCACCGTTCTTAGTGCTAAGGATAGGGAGCCTGTAAATGTGTACAGTCGCTTCTTTTGTTTCTAGTTATAAATATTTCAACCAAATTAAAAAAAAAGAATAAATTCTTGTTTCTATTAATTTTAATCTGTGATCCAATTCACCAGACATAATTTATTAAGTCATAATTTTTATTTATTAATTTTGTATTTTATCGATATTAAAAATATGTATATAGACAGATTATTCACGGTGCAGGCGGATAATTCGGCTCCTGAGTAAATATGTTTAGTACAACTGTTTAATTATCAAAGTAGGTAACAATTAATTACAAATGGAGATTTAAATATTTGAATATTTGCATACGGCCCTGATTATTTCACTTGCCAGTATCTAACTCGCACACAATATTTAGAGTTTCGTCACGCAAATAGTGGACGGAATGTAAAATCACGTTTTATCGATGGCGTAAAATTAACACTGAAAATTTAATCGTAAGAATTAATTTATTAACCTAGAGGATAAAAAAATATTTAGTTGGCCAGTAACTCGGATTTTTTTTTCACGTTCGATCAAGATGAATTTTTTTGATGAAAATGTGTTCAAATTTAACTAGAAGGTTCACCATCCTTAAATAAGAAATTTTAAAATATAACCCCTGGATACACCCCTTGACCTAGGATGGGGATGTGGTGACGTAATATTTTATTTTTAACGTGTAAAAATAATTTATTGAGACTACTAAGAATTCTTAACTATAGTACACTACATCACATTAAAAATCTAGGTAATGTAATTATATAAACAATATTTAAGGGCGGAACGTAATGCCGGCACCTCCACCATAGCAATACTCGGAACAGAAATGTTTTTGTTATATCATTACAGGTTAACCAAGGAATTTTTGTTTTCTATAACTAGTAATAAGTAAGTAACTGTAACAAAACTAACTAAAAGTCAATAAAAACAAGAAACAAAATATAAAGCACAACATAAAGAAACAACTACATTTTATAATTTTGCAGAGTCAAGGCTTTTGAGTACAGGTACTGTACATATAACTAGTGTAATACGCGCAATTTAAGCGTTCATTCTTATCAGTTGATGATGGTCTACAAGGAAGTTTGGAGGATTGTCTATAATTTGCTGTGAGTTCATCAACCAATTGCCCGACAAATTTTAGGTACGTCATGGGGCGCATTTTTTGTCGACGTTAGTCGATTTTGTATAACAAATATGCAGCGCAAATGCATGACTCAAGTCACAAAAAAATAATTTCCGCGACCATTTGAACGATTTTCGCAAAAAGCAATATGATACAGAGCACTAGTCAGCTGTATCAACACCCTCCATGTATTTGTTGTATTTATTAACAATCCTGGGTTTGTTCACTTCCTGCAAATTTCCTCCAACTATTTTTCTGATTATTGGCTGAATACCCGAAATATTCCAACTGCTAACTGCAGTGACGACCCCTTTATCTTTCCAGGCCGATAATTTATAAATTATATCATCCTCGGAAAATTACGACCTTTTTATAGAGTTGGGTACGAATTGCAGGTTAATTTGGCAACTCATGAACTTATAGGAAGGTCAGAACTTAAACAAATTTCTGATGTCAAGCTTTCGTATCAAGGCAAAATTGAAAATATATGTTTCCAGTTTTAGCATCTGCCAATACATATATCCCGATTCCACACTTATTTGAGTTATAAGTTAAAAAGCGGACTCATCCACTAAAATTTCCCTTGACGGAACAAAATTTTCCTTCTCAAAAAAATCTAAATAATGACCTTTTGCACCCGACTCGAAAGACCTTGATAGTTTGGATCTGTTTCATGCAAATGAATCAGTCCCTTCTAAATATGGCACTAAAGAAAGGAATTTTAGCACTGAAGTTTTGGGACCAATATTCCTGCAGATGGCTAACCGTTATTGTATCCATATTTAGAATAACTCCTAAAAAGGCCTCAAATTCTGCCACTGTAAGCACCACCCATGTATTTCAGGTGGATCGCTTTGATAAGCTTTTTTGTTTAATTTTATTGCCAGCATAATTATTAGTCTTTTCTACAATTTTTTCCATCTATTCATCCGGAAAAAGTTTAAAAGAGTCAATTTGTTTTGTACAGTTGACAGGGAGCCAGTGGATCTCTAATATAGTGCAATGGAGAATAGCCAATATTATTATAGTTGGCACGAGGCTTGTATGTAGGGTCGCAAAAGGTTGTCCAGAGAGGGGAGTGCTCTCCTCTTTACTATGGAACCTAGTCGTCGACGGACTACTCGAATCACTGAATAGGCAGGGCTTCTATACAGTAGGTTACGCCGACAATATCACGATTCCGGCAACTCGGAAGGTATGTTAACGAAACGTATGTCGGATGCTCTTGATATAGTAAACAAATGGTGCATAGACCATTTGTAAATACAACAAAAAGGAAACTGGTACTGGTCACAAGAAGGAAGAAAATCAAGGATTTCATGCTACCAAGCTGCCATCCTTGGACATACATATCAGCGAACAGGCAGCAGCGGCTGTTATAAGACTACGAGCATCTAAAAGATGGCTTGTAAGCAACGGAGGAAGTGAACACCACAAAATCTAAAAGCCAGATACTGTATGCAACTGTCCAGAGAAAACCTACGGAAAGTTATAGGGCTTCTAACAGGACACTGTAATCTAAGATTGCACCTGTATAGATTGTGACTATACTCTACTTCAATCTGCAGAAGGTGCGAAGAACAAGAGGAAACCGCCGAGCATGTGCTTCTGGGCTGTCCTGTTCTATCCAACTTACGTGAATCCACACTAGGAAAGGGATGTCTACAGTCATCAGGCATCCTAAGAGTCTCTCTTGCTGCTATCCTGGCGTTTGCCAATGTCTTGGGTTGGCTATATAGCAAGGAATGAGGATTCAGATGGGAAGACGTACAAAGGGCCCACTGGGGCCTACGTACAGCTGAACTCTTTGTCCTCCCATCGTACAAATTTAGATCCAGATCCAGAGTCAGAGGAATCTGCTGCTTGTACTGGGCAAAGGACATGCCCGATTTCTTTGGGTAACTATAATGTCACTGCCACTAGTATCATTTTCTGCAGCTTCTTCCCTGCAGCCTTCGTTACTACTTTCAGGGCACTCTAATTCTCACTGCTCTCAAATTCATTTTCAATGTTGCCTTAGAAACATCGCTTAGGCATTGCGAACATTAAAATAAAATATAACTATAACACAAATCTGTCTCGGGTGGTGTTCGTTATGACACTAAACTAAATTTGTAACCCAAACCTGGACGTCTATAAATATTTGAAAAAGTGAATAAAATATAAACATATCTGGATCAACAATAACGCATTCATTTTATTGAAGTTATTTATTTTATATAAACTCGAGCGACCATAATATTTTGCTTATATAGTCCAAAATAAACCCTTCCGCCTCTAATTTATCCCCTTGATGACATATATATACTTAAAAAAGATAAAATATGAAGTATTTAGTGCCGATACAGCGACATAAGAGCGTAGAGATTCGATGTCCCCTGTAAGGGGACATACGAGCGCAACGGTAAAACGAGTGATGCCCCCCGTACGGGGACATACGAGTGCAAAGGGTATAAACATAAAAGCATAAAACATATTCATATGCTATTAATATTTGTAGAAGTAATGCTCGGATATGAATCATATTACTTAATAAAGTAGAAGGGATTGCATTTTGAAATTATTTTATATCCAATAGTAGATGATTTAATATTTATATACATATTTAATTAATCTATCACTATTGTTGGTTTGAGTTTACGTGAAGTTTACAAAAGTTTGTTATTGATAATGTTCACCTTGTGAACGAAATGTACATCTAACGCTTAAATAAACAAGTGAAGTAAGGAATAAACTGTGTGTTATTTTCATTTAATTAATCTATGTTAAGGAAGCTTTTTTCGCATTGTCACGTTCGAATACAATAGTAATATTTACAGTTCTCTGATGCACCATTCCACTTGGATAATAACTACACACCAGAATCTCTATGTGAGTGTTTTCTAAAACAACCAAAATGCTCGTCATTATTCTCTAGTCGAGTTAGTCTGAAGTACAAATTTTGAAAGAATTTATCAGAGCATTTGATGAGGGCTATACATTTATATAGATTGGTTGTGGACAAGAGTATACCTTCGTTTTTAATATCTAGTTGAAGTACACTTCCTATAGAAGGTTTTAGATAAATAACCTTTATATCATTTTAAACTTCTTTTTAAATATTTTCAAGCTTTACCCAACAACAATTAGAATATTTGTTTCAGTACATTATAAACTGTTGTATGGTCTCCTTTTTAAAAACTATTTCTCCGTTTACCTCAAGGGGGTTTCTGAATCAAGTATACCACTTATAAGTGCGTACATTTATTTCCTAAGACAGTGCGTGGGTAACATCTTTCCTAACTTCATTCATGTTAAAACTGCAAAACATAGATACATCACAAAACTAATAACCGATTTCAAACTTAAATTATTAAATTTCGAAATCGGTTTATTGCATAGAAAAAGAACAGATTTGGAAATAATGGCTCAATGAATCTAGGACGATTTTCAACGAAACTAACTGCATGTTTCAGAAAAAAGTGAAAATTAAATCAATAATAATACAAAAGAAGCTTAAATCTCTGTTATCGAAAAAGAAAACGAGAAGAACAAATCCCACGCGAAAACACTCTGAAATGCAAACATTAATGATTAATAAGACTCATATCACTTTTTTCGATCAAGAACTCGATTTGTTATGCCATGGTTTAAAACACCCAATCCCTACGAGGTTCCCCATGGAAAATAACATTAATGATATTGATATTGCTTCATCCCGACTATCTCTTGATTAAGCTGCAGAATTCCATTCATCAGCTAAGGAAAATTTGAAGAAAAACAGGAAAAGGAACAACCCAAAAACAGGAAGGAAAACGTGCACATGGTGAAGTAAAAAAATTAAAATAAAAATAGTGTTTTTATCTAAAATCTGACAAGGCAATACTGTTGTGATTATTCATAAACCGACTATACAAATAGTGTTAGAAAATTATTAGATTCAGGTCCTTATAGAGTCCAATAAAAGAACCCACTTAAAACTTACATTATTAAGATTAACGAAACCTTAAGAACTCAGCATGTTTAATCGACAAAAACCTCAGCTTAAAGTCAAAACAGAAAAATCGTGAAATGCCGCAGTTATATTGCCTCCCAATAACTCACAAAGAAGATAACAAATTTAAACATTAATTCCCCAACTTACAAAATAGCTAAATGGTTAGTCACTCAATTTCAATGTTTACAAATTGAAAATTCAAATAGCAAAGTACCACTTGCGATACCTCAATTGATAGATTTATTCTGAATACAATGGAATTTTTTTTATCAAAATCGGTTGATAAATAACAGCGGTATTTACCAAAATGCATTCAAAGAAGAGCGTCAATATTCAAGTAGGCGTTGTTGAAGCGGGCTTAGCAATATCGTTAATACAATTGCAACTTGTTTTTACTTATGTCAAACACAATTCAGAGTTTTTCGTGATTGAAGCAATAGTAGCAAAATGAGACTTACTGAAATAATCGAAGTTTTAATGATGATTGGGTTTGGAGATAGAAGCCGGAAAACAAATTTCGCGATCTCGGACATTTACTGCATAAGTCTAAGGCAGGACGTCCATTGTAGCACTGTATATAAATAGCCCCATTACGTTTGCAATTTTGGAGAGAGGCATTGACGTCGGTGTGCAATATGTACTCGATCGCTAGCCCGCTGGATGTTTGGGCATACTTAATTAAGGATTTCGTCCATTTTTCGTCTTACATAATAATAATAAACAAATTTATTAAATTAAAGAGTAGTTTTACAAAGAAAAAATGTATACATCATTCTAATAATTTTCTTCAGCCATTTCTTCCCCAGATAACCATAACAATACTCGCTGGGTTACTAGGCAAGGAAGCCAAATGAACCAATTTCTTAATTTTATTTTCTGTCATATTGATGGTCAAAAATAACAATAGAGAATTCTATTAATTAATTGCATCAAACAATCTAAGTGTATATAGAAAAGCCTTGGATAAATAACTATTCTATCCTTTTAAAGTTCTTTCTGGAATTAGCAGCAATTTCTTCTACCTTTTCAAATCTTCTTCTGTACAACAATACTTGGAAAACACTCATAATAGGTCTTGTTTTACTTTTATGGCTCTGTACTTCTATAGATACAAGAATCAATAACATCTAAGACAATCTTCCTAATATTTTCAAATAATAATTGAAAAAACAGGTCTTGTTGTTCTTGTATCTGAAGGAGTACTAAGCCATGAATTTTTTTAATGTTTTCTTAAAAATCTGCTCCAGTTAAAGTGTTTTAATTAAAATATTTTTAGATGTAGAAATAACGCCTTGATCGAGCAAACGGCAATTTCACTTTTAACCAATACTTTCGAGTTTCGAGATTGTTGATAGTTCTTGTTTTGGCAACTGTGTTGGGCCTATTTACCGAAGAAAACTTCTATTTTTGTTCCATCATTATCATTCATAATCGACGATGAGTTAAAAGATTGTAGCCCAAAATACCATAATATACAGTAAATATGGCGTCAGGTGGAGAAGTCTGCGCTGTAGAAATTTGTAAATTGTGTATTAAACAGTTAAAATCGACCGATGTGTCTATTCAATATTACGGTCATTGTAATCGCTTAGTGCATGGTGCTTGTACAGACTTAAAAGATAGTGAGTTACGACTATTGAATTCAAGGAAAAATATTGTGTGGTTATGTCCAATATGTATTACACATCATCAAGAAGGTCAGTCCATCCTCTCAATTTGAAATGAAATAAGATCTGTACTCCAAGAACATGGTGAAATGATAGTGGGTAATAAGCAGCATATTAAGAAAATTTACAACAATTTAAATATAAATAATATCAGTCAAGATGCAGACCCAGTAAAAAACGCCCGCAAACCAAAATGTAGCAGATTCCTCAAAACAATATAGAAATCGAACTACAATATATAAAATGCAAACCACAACTGCGCACACGCCTAAGCCTTTCACTGAAGCAAATCGACCCGGCCCTTTTGTCCAAACCGACGGACATTATGTCCAGGAAGCTCGAATTCGAATTACCGTTTTAAGGTGTCGATCGATGACCCCAAAACGGCTTTGATGAGAGTCAAGGAGTTTGGACGAGGGATAGCAGCCTGGTACATGGATGGTGCCAAGAATACAAGAGGTACTGGAACAGGCATTTATGGCCCTAACCAAAACCATAGGAGCTTCATGGCTCTGGGCATGACGCCCACGATTTTCCAAGCGAAAACGATTGTATTTGAACTCGCAATAAGAGGTGCAAATGCCACACCTACAGGACCAGAGCCGTTTTGTAGACTCCACATGGCGCATAGAAGAGAGGTGGTGCAAAAATGGGAAGAGGACAGAAGCCGTAAGCATTGGAACAATGTACCAGGTCTTTGTCAATCAAAACGACTCATGAAACTCGATCACAGCCACAAGGTGCTTGAACTCACAAGGAACGAGCTAAGAACTTTCACCGGACTCATGATAGGGCATTGTGCCATTCGATACCATTTGTGGAAAATGGGAAAAGAGGAAAGTGGAAACTGCAGATTATGTGATTCGGCAGATGAAACGACCGAGCACATACACTTGTGTCGCGATTGTTTACAATCGTCATTTACACTTCGGTAGGGACCGATTATCCCACGAAGAAGTGAGCAATATCACCCCCAAGAAAGTTACCAGGTTCATGGAGGACGTGGGACTGATTGGGAAGTGATTGGTTAAGGGTAGAACAATAGATCTTTTAGGTCGTAGTTCAAGAGAGTCTAAGACACCTCACTAGCACCCTATGTTAACTTATAACCTATAACCTATATAAGCCTCTTAATAAGGACAACCAAAATAAGAGCGACTTATGGATTCATCGAGTTCACTCGTCGCAAGAAGAAATCCATAGTAGTTGGTGTGAATGAGAGCACTACAGAAACAGTGGTAGAAAAAAAATGCATGGTTCCATGTATCTCTCTACTCTGCAGATATATCGGCGGAAAACCTGCAAAACTTTGATTTTTGTGAGTTACGTGAAGGTAAACTTGATTAATTAAAAAGCACTAAAAACCTTTCTTCACAATTTTATTTAAATTCACAGATATATATTTCGGACACAAAGTGACCATTATGAGTATTAAAACATTGATAATGGTCACTTTGTGTCCGAAATATATATCTGTGAATTTAAATAAAATTGTGAAGAAAGGTTTTTAGTGCTTTTGAATTTAACTGCAAAACTTATTGAGTACAAGATTCCAGTGCAAAGACATCTGTGATAATATAGTTCCAAAATATGAAAATCCAACTTTCAGCAGCTTCAAAATAGGAGTACCTTTCTCATACAAGGACAAAATCGAAGATCCTGCTTCGTGGGAAAAGGGAATCATGCTTTCAAGATTTAATTTTTTATAGGCAAGAAAACCCAATAAAACCAACATAACATACACTGTCGATACAGTTACGCAAAATGAAACCGAATTTAAATTATTTCACTGCAATGTACAATATCTATTTACTACCCTGAGTTGAATAAAACATATCATTAATGTAAACAAAAATTCTAGTGTCATATGTTTATCGGAACACTGGCAGACAAAAGATCAATTGTTAGTACTTAATTTAAATCAACAATATAGATTAATATCATACTTCTGCTGATCAAAAAATGAACATGGTGGTGTTGCAATATATTGTAAAACTAATACCAAAGCGTTGAGTAATATTAATAAGTGGACTGTCACTAAAAACATAGAATGCACAGGCGTGCAAATTCATTATTTAAGAACTGTTATTAATATTGTCTGTATCTACAGACCACTAACAGGTGATGTAAAATTATTTTTATTATTTTTTAATCTTGAATTTTGGAGGCGTTCACTTCGTAGTACATTTTTAATGAATAACAGAAAAACGTTTTAACTTTTTTATACTACTTTTTATTTTTATTTTTATACAACACTTTGTGACTAGTTTCGAATTACACAGTAATAATAAAATGTATAAAAATAAAAATAAAAAGTAGTATAAAAAAGTTAAAACGTTTTTCTGTTATTTTTTAATCAATTAACAACTGCAAAAGATGCTGAAAAATATAAAATAAATATAAAGTTATATGAAACCTTAGCTAATTTTTTGCCCAAATACAAAAATAAATTAAAGCATGCTAAATCAGAATATTCAAAATACTTAAAATCAGAACAAATAAAACAATATGAGAGTCAAATCAAAAATTCATCAAATGTATCTAAATCGCCTTGGAACATAATATCTAATAGAGTAACAAAGAAGAAAGATTGTGTCAATATATTACCAAAGAGTACAAATCCTGAACTGTTAGCAAATAAATTTAATTATTTGCCACTAATTTACAAAATAAAAACGCAATTCAGAGTCAACACTTGTAATATTCCAATAAATTGAACAAACTTTAAATTTCGGCTCATTTCATCATCCGACATTAAAAATGCATTGTGTAAAATGGAAAACAAAAGAAGCTGTGGTTTAGATGAGATACCAGTATCATTAATTTAAAAAAATGTATAGCAAAAATTATTATACCTTTAACACATATTTAGAACAATTCAATTCAATCAGGAATCTTTCCGGATCTTTTAAAATATTCAGTAATTACACCCATTTACAAAAGAGGTGACCCCGAATCACTAGAAAACTACAGGCCTATAAGTCTTCTAAACGTCTTTTCAAAAATATTAGAATCAATAATGTCTACACAAATAATAGACTTTTTTAATATCAATAATCTATTCAATAAAACCCAACATGGATTCCTTAAAGGAAAAAGTGTAAATACTGCGTTATACAATTTACTACATCCAATCTATACAAATATTGATAGGGGCAGAGTAACCTGTGGATTTTTTCTGGATTTATCTAGGGCATTTGATACTATTGATTGCACCAAATTATTAATAAAACTGGAGAACCATGGTATCCGTGGCTCTGCAAATAAACTTATTGAATCGAATCTACGCCATAGGTAACAAATTGTAAAAATTAAAAATATTGATACTGGAATCGATGTAAAATCAAGTGCCTTGGATATTTCAATTGGAATTCCACAGGGTAGTATTTTGGGTCCGTTACTTTTTATTATATTCATGAACGATATAAACAACGTCACTGATAAATATAAATTAATCAGTTACGAAGACGATACAAACATACTGTTATTAGGATCCTCATTTTCAGAGGTAAATGAAAATAGCAATATTGCGATGAAAACCATTATAAGATGGTTTAACAATAATGGTCTACTTTTAAACCCGAATAAAACTAATTGTCTTTATTTTAAATGTAATACTGGTATATCACCTCAAACCACAATTAACTTACAAAACATTAATTATACCTTTAGTTCCGATACTAAATTTCTGGGGATTATAATTGATGACACCTTGAATTTTAAAAATCATATGGGGCATGTAGTATCGAAACTTAATAAAGCATGTTACGGATTGAGAATATTAGCACGCAACACTAATATCTATGGAGCACTGGTTTGGTGGCCCGGAGCCAGACAGAAAACCTCAGCAAAGCAGCTTACTCAGTTGCAAAGGATAGCATGCCTCAGCACGACCGGAGCAATGCGAACAACACCTACTGCAGCAATGGAAGCAATGCTCTGCCTTCCACCTCTCGACTTATACGTAGAGGAGATGGCCACGGTGGCAGCACTGCGCCTAAACTCAGTTGAACTTTGGTACAAAGGAGGCAGGGCTGGCAGACACTGTCACCTTTTAGAGGAGGCTGTCAAAAAGACACCCCTACTTGGAAGGAAGACAGACAATTTGCCACCCTGCTACGTCTTCAATAGACCCTATAATGTATCGATAAAAAGAGGAACCGGGAGTGTAGAGGGTGGGGAAACTCTCCGAATTTACACCGATGGTTCTAAAACCAAAAGAGGATCCGGGGCGGGAATTTACTCGCAACAAATGGACCTCTCATTAGCTATACCCCTAGAGAAGCACACAACTACTCTGCAAGCAGAGATCGTTGGCATCATCCAAGGGGCGAAAGAAATCCTACACCGAGACATCCGTGATAGGAACATCCAAATCCTTACAGACAGTAGGGCAGCAATACTAGCAGTGAGTAGTCACAAGATCACCTCAACACTAGTAAAAGAATGTCACAACACCCTTAAACAAGCAGCACAATCAAACAGTATTGAGCTGCGCTGGGTCATGGGACACAATAATGAAGAAGGCAACAGCAAGGCAGACGAGTTGGCGCGAGCTGGATCGGTTCTCAGTGATACCACGGACGGGCCTCCGATCGCGCCAACACCGAAATGCCTCACTGATATCCTCAAACAAAATACTCTCAAGATGCTAAAACAACGTTGGGACAATACCTCAGGCTGCAGACAGGCCAAGGAAGCAATACGCTCACCCAATCTGAAAACAGCTGAATATTATTTGCGACTATCCCGGGGGAATCTGCGTCTTATCACAGGTATCCTTACGGGTCACTGTCAGCTAAAGAAACACTTGTTTACTATGGGACTGGTGGAAACCCCCATATGTAGAGCATGTGAAGAAGAGGACGAGACAGTGGAACATGTGTTAACCACCTGCCCGGCTCTCGCCCACCTTAGAGAGTCCATGCTAGGGGAGCTCTGGCCGAGCATGGCCAACATAAGGGAAAACCCTCCAAGCGTTGTGCTCTCCTTTACTCGCCACCTTGGGTGGCTAAATGAGTGATAGAACAACGCAGGGCTGTCCCAGTCAGGGGGGCACAATGGGCCTAGTGAGGCCTAAGTGCTCTGGTCAATGATTTGATCACCCTTGGCAAACTCAATCCAGATCCAGAACACTAATATCAATATAACAAAAAAAAAATATTATGCATATTTTTATTCAAATTTAAAATATGGTTTGCTTTTTTGGGGAAACAGCACAGATGCTAAATCAATTTTTATAACTCAAAACCGTACTTTGAGAATAATTTGCAATTTAAAAAATGATACCAGCTGCAGAGGTGTTTTTAGTAAGGAAAACATCCTTACATTCTATGCTATCTACATACTTGAATGCGTGAAATTTGTGTGGAAAAATCGACATTATTTAATCAATCCCGTTTAGAGAGCACTTATAACACAATGCATGGCATTGTGTACAACTTCTCAAAACACCAATTAAGCTTTTTTGAGAGTTAGTAGTATATTTGTTTTTTGTGACCTGTTTTCGTGTCTTGCAATGTATATATTTTGATGTACAGTTTGTAACGCAATGGAAATAAATGATATTATTATTATTATTAATATTAATAATTGTTTCGCTTTTTTTGGCCGATATTTCTGATAGAAGGATTAATCAGTTTTCTAATGACTTCCCCATTATCTTTTAAGTTCCCAGTTTTGATATCTTAAGAACAAAGATGATAAGTTTGTTATATAAGGTTATATAATAATAGATATTTTATATCTTTTATAATAAAAGTATAAAAACGTAGAAATTTCAATTATCTTCCGCAGTATGAAACAATTATTCAAATGTTTAAATTGTATTTCTCGAATTCATTAAGGACAGTGCGAATCGATCGTTATCAAGCGACAATTATGTACGGGAATAGTTAAAAACGGAATTTACGAGTTGATGTAATTTAGTTAAGGGTATGAGCTGGTTTAGATAAGATAGGGCCGTTAATGTACAAGGTGTGTAATTAATATTGCTGTTAGAATTTGAGATATTTAGGGTCATCTTCAGATAAGTGAAAATTAACTGGCGAATGTGCGCCGGGGGACGTTTAGACGGACGGGGTTGAATTGCTCGGAATGATATTTATTTTATACCAGCAGCCCGGGACTTTCTGGTAGAGTGGACGTTTTAATGATTTTAATTTCGGTTCTAACGTTTCTGTGATATGGTTTCTTGAGTTTTATTATTAAATTTGCGATTATATATTTCGACGGATTTGATACTAAAAGTTCTAATCAGGCGCGGTAATGCCCAATTTCGGACCGCGATCTACTCTAATGTTTAAATTAGGCAAGGGGATTATTGCCATCGAAGAATAATGTAATTAGGCTATTAAATTTATTATTGGGTTCTTTCTGAATAAAAATATACTAAGTTATTATCACACAATGTTCATTAGCTATAGTTCTATTTCAATTCAAAACTTATCACAAAGTAGTGGTTTAAATAATCTAACATGATTTATGATGATAATAGTGTTTGACTATTCAGGAGGTTCGCCTTTATCACTCTAAAGCGCCATTAATTGTATCCCAATGGCTAGTGGTACTGGTCACACATCCAATTACTGACTCTCACTATATTAGGCCGCGACCCCGATAATAATATAATTTTGTATAAAATAGTAGAAGTGCATCAATAACGTAATTTTCTATCAATCAACTTTGTATACATCTACCCATCAATATTTACAAAATTATTAATGACAATTTCTTGTTTATAAAAAAAACAATAAAAATAATGGTCGATAGCCTTTTGACAGATTAATCATTCATTATTCATCATTTTAATGTAAATATGTCAATAAATATATGTTACTACTAATTTTTGTACTGCATTTATTTTTTTATGTATTGAAAATATTGACAATTTTTTTCTGAAAAAATTATCTAAATGTTTACTATTATCAAAACTTTAAATTATTATTATTATATTATTTTTTTCTTAAATAATTATCTGAATGTTGACTTTATTATTTACTCTATTCAATATTTTGAAAATAATAATAATTATTATTATCTTTTCTTATAGAAAAACAATAAATATAATTTTTCATGTATCGAATTTTATACATGTAGAAATTGAAAAAATGAAACTGTGATCTAATGAATTGATGAAGAGTGTTTGTGGTATGTTTGGATCTTATTGGGATTACGGAGAATTCAGTATTTTACAAGGAGGGTTGGGTTGAAAGGTTTAGTAGTAACATTTTCGGATAGTTAATGGACGCTGGGATTGGAATCACATAGTAATTAATTGGATAGGTATGAAGGGGATAATTTGGTTGTCTAATTTTGGTAAGGGTTCAGGTTCAGATTACGGATCTTTCTGCAACTTGGATATGATGCAGAGTTGAAGTGCGGTATTGTTGAAAGTTAGTGATTGAAAATGCCGGTCCTAGTTTTGGCTTTGGCTTTATTGGATAGGGCATGTTTTTTTTTTGTGTAGCCGAGAGGTGGAAAATCTTTTATAGACGGAGTGTGGGGATTCCCAGAACAGGTATACCCACTAAAAACCACCTCCCCATGTCGACCTACCACCCCGCGAATCCGCCATCTGGCATTACTTCACGGGGGGTAGGGTGTCGGTCAGTGTCCTTGTTTGTGTGAGTGTATGTGATGTGTGTGTGTGATGTGTGTGTGTGTGATATGTGTGTGTGTGTGATGTGTGTGTGTATGTGCTGTGCGTGTGTGTGCAGTGTACGGCTCGGGTACGTGGGGTCGCTACTCCCAAATGGCTGTGCACGTCAGCCACCCCTGCGGGAAGGGCATGTGGTTTGATGGATAGGTTATGATAAAATATAATTCGAAGGTAATTGCTAGTGTAAGCAGGTGGGATTTTGGTTTGATAGTTCTTAATTTTGAGAAAAGATAGAGTAATTTTGCAAAATGATATAAAAATAAGTATAAAAGTGGAATTTGTAAGATTTATTTCAATTCGCATTTTGCTGAAATAGTTTTGCAAGAAGTTTAGTGTTATTTGAAGTGAGTTAAGGGCAGTAGATACTGTGGATGCATGAGCTTTTAACGCGATGACGTCCTCAAATATTAGAGGACATGTGGTTAGATCGAAATGCCTTGATCGGGGTGAAATATGTTATGTCAATATAAATTACAAAGTAAAGGAGAGAGTCGGATTTTTATTTGACTGGATCGATTAGTAAGAAATTCATGGATTAAAATGATAAATGTTTAGAAATTTTTAGGAGGAAACATATGTAAATCAATGCCACACTGAACCAAACGTCCCTTTTATATCAAGGAAAATGACAGCGGAATTGATTATCGGAAATTAATATATTAGGGGATTCTAGGAGGGATTAAATAGTTTACCTATTACGAGAAAGAGATCGGACGGTAGCTTGTTAGATAGAAGAGATTGTCAGGTTTAGGGATGCAAATGATTATTCCTTTTTGCTTTCAAGTTTTGACTCTGACAACAGTAGTTGAGGATTTTAACGATCAACTGATAGACATTTATTTTTTACAGGACAGACCGAGGAATGATTTTCATGTCGAGTTATTTTCGCCAGAATGCAACAATCGATAGTAATTTACTTCTACTTATATCATCAATTGGAGTTGGAGAGGGATGTAAATTGAATGAGTTATAAAAATATAAAAATACATTTTATAATTAATATAAATTTTGATGTATAGAGAATTCGAAAATAGTAATAATAATTCTATGGATCAAAATGTGTTTTTATTTAATATTTATTACTTTTACTGCTTTATATTACTATTATTATCATGTGATTTTGTAAATGCCCATGCCGAAAATTTGTAATTCATTTTTATTTTATTATTTAACTGTAACTTGAGTACAGGTCCTTTTTTAACACTTATAAATGTCTATCAATCTTCCTATAATTTTTAAAAATTCAATATTCAAGGTTTATACTTTTTTTCATAAAATTGTCACTATTTATAAATACTTTCAATTGTCAAAAGAAAAACAGTTGTAGTTTATTTATTTTGTTGACAATTAAACTAAATTTCTATTAATCGAATTTTCTGAACATCGAAATTTATTTTAATTTTATTAGAATATATTGAAATTTCTGACATCGAGGGTTTAGTTTTTTTTTTCTTAAAGAATAATCTAAATGTTGACTTTACCGTTTACTCTATCAATAATTTTAAAATTATTAACAAAAGAATCTATATTTAATCATAGTTTATTATGTTACATTGTTATAATACAAAGCGCAGTTGTTTAGTTTTTTTTTTAGCTATCGACTCGCTGTCTTTCTGCCGGGCGTCATTGGTTCGATGGTTAATTGTTATGTTATGTCGGTGAAGATGAAGGTGAATTATGAAAAGATGTTATGAATTGGAAGATTGAAGGAAAGGGATGTTTTAGTCTAGTAATTTGTGAACATAAGTGTTTCAGGATATTTTGGATATCAGGGTTGGTGGAAAACTTTGGAGCAAGGTATACAATTCGTTCTTCAATCTGGACTTTTTTTGTAAAGTTTAATACACTACTTTTAATTAGGAGCCTTAGTTTGGTTAGAATACGAAGAGCTGATAGTTTACTCACCTGTATGTTTCTTAGGACGGGAGGATGGGGGGTTTAGGATGCAGCATTGTCCAACAGAGTTTAACATGCCGTTTCGTAAATTGTTAATACTGTATTTATAGATATACCTTATTGTTTGTATGTTAGGTGTCTAAAATGTCTAGCTCTGTTTCTAATTTTTAGCATAAGGAATTAGGAATAAGGTTTTAACCCTTGGGGGTTAGGTGGTTGCAAAATTGTCCCACCTTTCTGTTATCAAAAGATGCACGGTGGGACAATTTTCATACCACTTTAGACGCGTCAAATGTCATAATTAACCATTGTATTATATGACATTTGACGCGTCTGAAGTGGTATGAAAATTGTCCCACCATACATCTTTTGATAACAAAAAGGTGGGACAATTTTGCAAATACATCTTTTTCAATTATTGAATGTTTGAGGTCAAAGGTAATTTCAAGATACTTACATGTTATGGAAGGTGTGATACGTTTGTGATGCCAAATGGAGATGTTGATGCATGGTGAAAAGGGATGAAAAGACAGGATTTATTGTGATTAATGGATATTCTCCACTTGGTAAACCAGTATTAGAGTGTGTCGATCAGCCCCTGCAGTGTAGTAAGCGCTTTTAGAAATATGTTAAAATATTTGAGATTTGAATTATATATGTCATGGACTAGGATGTTATAGAGTAGATGGAAACCTCGTGAGACACCTTGCTGTGGTATTAATGTACGGGAGAGGAAATTACCTATTTTGACATTGAGATCTATTATTTAAAAAATTATCAATCAAGAAGTTACATTTAAACATCAAACATCTGTGCTATGCTAAATAGAATGCAGTTTGGAAATGAAAGAATCTTAATATTATTTCTTATTAGTTTTTTTGTAGAAAAAATTGAAATTTCCAAAATTGAAAATTCAGTAGTCCTTTCTGCCTAAAGAAATATCTAAATATCTTCTATTTACCTCATCTCTATTTTCAAAATCAATTAATAAAGCTTTACATTGTCGTTTTTCTTTCATAAAAAATATATTTTTTTAATATAATATAAACAGTTTGTTGCAGATTCATGATTTGAAAATATTATTGAAATATTACTTTTATTTACTAGAAATTTTCGTATAAATAAAAATTCATTCAGTAGTTTTAAGGGGGATGTGGTGTTTGGAAGGTGTATTAGAAGCCACCCTACATATAAAGGATGTCACAAAATGAACTGACATTTTAATTTATTAATGAAACATATTATATTATTAGAAAAGTACGAATGTTTTTATTTTAATATAAGGTACAAAAATGGAGGTTATGTGTGGAATACAATATCCGATAAATGGGCGCCTCGACCTTGTTTGCAAATGGTCATTCATTTGAGAAAATTTTCTATTACATTTTGGCATAATTGCGGACTAAATTCATTAATGGTGCGTCTAATTTCTTCCTTGAGCTCTGGAATGGATCATTGGAATATACTTTTCCTTTCAGAAAACCCGAAAGAAAGAAGTCTAATGGCGTCAGCTCGCACGATCTTGGTGGCCAATTCACATCGCCGTGGCGCGAAATAACATGACCATGGAACTTTGTCTGCAATAACTGCATTGTTTCGTTCGCAGTGTGACAGGTTGCACCATCTTATAGAAAAAATATATCTTCCAAGTCCATGCCGCTTAATTCATTACATAAAAAGTTGGTTATCATGTCACGATAACGAACACCATTGATAGTAACCGCATTTCCCGCAGCATTCTCAAAAAAGTACGGCCCAATCACTCCTCTAACCCGAAATACGCACCAATCAGTCACTTTTCGGTTCCCCAAATTCAATTTTATTTATTCACGTAGCCAGTAAGTTGAAAATGCGCCTCATCGCTGAAGATGATTTTCTTCGAAAAATCACCATCAATTTGTTGATGCTCCTCTATCCAATTGTTGAGCACGATGGCGAATCGAGGTAAAAGGACATTCGTCAGCACTCGCATTCACTTTTTAATTAAATGCACCACAGTGTTGCGAGATGGTGCGTTATGGTGACCAAAAGACGTGCGGATTTTTCGAACCGTCTCTGCAAAATTTTCACCATTTCTGTAATGAATTTTCACAATTTCTAGGCGTTCCTCGATCGTGTAATTACTCATGTAAACCTAAATACTTCCTGATGCCAGTTGTCAAAGATTAGTACTCTATGTTCCTCACAAAAAAAAATGGCGGGCAATTTAAAATGTCAGATCAATTTGAAACACCCTTTACAATCCTATTTTCGTAAAAACAATTGCGCCAACCATGGATGTTTTTGCTATCTTATCTCACCACTATTAGATTCTTAACTCATAAATTTGATGAAAAGTGCTTTCATCGATCAATGTTCTCTATTTATAATTTAATTTAAATTGCCGAGAGAGTCCGTCCGTTTGGACTATCGACCTTGAGATTTTCTGCCTTGTCTTGACCGTAACATACTAAAAGTAATAAAGTTGCTGACTATATGGAATATTGGAATTTTGACAAACGCAATATTTTTAGAGAAGGGATTTATTAAAATAATTGTTGACAAATTTATGCGTATACGTTAGGATATAGGGGTAACTTGGTTGATTTCTCAACGGAATTCCTTGGAGAGAATTTATGAGAAGTTTTCTACAAGAATTAAAGAACACCAGAGATTCTTTCGCCTCGGACAAGAAGAAAAATCGACTTTTGCAAAACATCTATTATTTGGGAAGGATGTACTTTCCACCATCCACATTTCCAAGAAGAGCCCAAAAATGGATCTGCTGGAATCCCAATTTTAAATGAGCAGCTGGAACTAATTTACTCCCCTATTTTTATATATATACCTGTCTTAATCGTTTTTAAAATTACTTTATGTTTGATAATGGTACGTTTAGTTACCGAAACTATAGTCACAAAATAAATACAGTGTTATACAAAGTTAAAGTGTTTTAATTAGGTTATAAATTTAATTCTCCATTAGATTCAAAATAATCCTTCGACTTCGACATTCGCTATAGCAAAATCCAGGAGACACTGAACGATGAGTAACGTTTTGTAAGAACATGACGCTTTCATCCCCATTATCTTTCCAACGTGATGTTCACGGATGAGTGCAAATTTACCAACACAGGCATGTTCAATCGTCACAATGAACATGTATGGTCCGTTGAAAATCCACACCAACACCAAGTACGACGACCACAAGCACGTTTTGGTCTAAATGTATTGGTTGGTTTATTTGGCGATAAGATCATTGGCTCGAACATTTACGAAGACAATTACCTGTCCGATTATATCAATGACAAATTTTGCCCCAACCGCCTAAATAGCCTTTGGTTCCAGCAAGATGGAGCTTCACCACATAACGCTAGAAGAGTATCTGACTACTTGTCTTAAATATTTCCCGACAGAGTTATTACAAATAGTGGGGACATACAATGACCGACACCTTCGCCAAACCTTTTATTTATGGGGAGCTAAAAAAAACATAAATTATAAATCTGTAAAGATCATTACAACTTTAAGGGCCAAAATAAAAAGAAGGGATGTTTTAAGATCAATACAAAATTCAATACAGCTATGCTTGTGCGATGCGAGCATCTCTTATAATTTTTTTTAAATTTCTAATGCTCTAATTTCATTCTATGAATTGAATTTGAATAATATTTTTCTACTTTTCATATCTTGTAATGAAATATGAATAGAAAAAAAGTTTGCGTTAGTTTTGTATCATTGTTTAATAAATTACTAAATTAAACGAAAGTGTAGCTGTCATTTACAAGGCACTCTTTGCAAAAACAGGATGCTTGGCATGCATATCCATTAAACTGCTAGATTAAACCCTAACACATGACACATCACCATAATCAGAAAAAAAATTTGTATTTGAAAATGTAAAAATCCAAGATGGCGCCCATAAGAAAATCAAAGTTGATGATGTTTGCCGAAAATCGAAACGTTGAATTTTTATTATTATATCACCACGCTGTAGAGCGTATTAAGTGTCAATTGTTTTGAAGTATCTCTTTAGAAAAAGTATCTCTTTGAAATTTTCGATGTTTTTCGGATATCTTCGGAAGCAGTCGGAATATTTTATGTTTCAAAACGGCATTATGTTATACTCCAGATTGGGCAACTTTTCCCTAATTTAAACGACCTTGTATTTCTTCAAATAAACGAGATGCCAATGCCTGAGCTTCAAAAACGGGCACCCTACAACCTGTTCTTCCAAAATATCAGACAAACATATTACAAGTTTCTTTTTGGGCTTGCAAAATCTTTATGTCTAATTCATAACATAGCTTTTGGAGCAGATCTACAAAAAGAAATGTATTCTTATACACGAAACACATTAACGTTATCTACAAAGATTTCTCCAAAGCTTACTTATAATTTAAAAATTAGAATATATTATTTTTCACTAAAAGCTTCGGCCTGAACATTTTCTTTTTGATAGGGAGAACACAATAAATGAAAAGTTTACACGGCAAATACAATACTTTTATCATATTTAATTTAAAACATCCATAAGTCTAACTACTGTATTACTGGCATACGAAGAACCTAAAAGCAGAAAGGCTAACTACTGTGTTTCTGGCATAAGAAGAATCTAAAATCAGGGCTGTATTTTGATGATAATTGTTAATTGAGAGTGTTACGTCTTCCTCTATTAGTAATGATGTAATCTTGATGAAGGGACCAGGATTCTAGTGCATCTTTCTTAGGTGTTCTCTTCTGGGAAATGATCTTCTAGAGCAGAGATTTTAATTGCGACGATCCATTTTTCTTGTAAGATGATGTGGAACCTACATCATTTTGCGTTAGTGGAGCAATTTCAATATGGATTGATCACTGACTCGTCTTAGTCATTTAATGTTTATCCACAAGTAATTATTTGAGAAATAGACGGGCGATAGCGGTGATGACTTTCTAAGATATGAACATGAGTCCGAATCAAAATGCTGATTTGCTGGTGGCATTTGTTTCAAGCTAGCAGGTTTCAAAATATATACCTCTAGAATTTGACACAGTTTATAGATAGTTTTCCTACGTCTTTTAATATTTTCTTACAAAAATAAATGCAGAAGAGGTATATATGTACCTTGAGGTTATTTCATTTCAGTTGGAGTATTTACAGTATGGTCTTCGTACCTATAATGTGATATTCATGTGATTGAACCAGTTTAGAATAAATTCCCGAAATCAATTAAGTATAAAGTAGAACGATGTCATTTACGTAATAAATATGCTGTTAAAAGAAGTACTTATTTATGTTTGTATATTTAACGAAATTTTATTTTTTATTTTATTATTGATTGAAATATAATGTGTACTTCATAAAATAAATATATTTAGAAGTGAAAAACCTAATTTGAATGCGTAGAATGATGCGGGTATTTAATTTAAATTAGAATTATGCAAATAAACGATTTTTCAAGCCAACAGGTTGGTATTACATTTAATATTGCTTTTTTAATTAGAAAAGGGAGCTCGTTTCACCCTACCAGAAGCACTCGCGCACTCAATCGGTAGTATTTTGGCGTACGCTCGCCAGTCCCTTAACAAGTACTTGTGTTTTTTTTTAAATATAAATTACGAAGATAATAATATACGAGACTACGCTGATTTACTACAGGAAATATCATTTCTTATAAAATATACGTACACTGCAAATATGCGAGTCAAAGGGCTTTGCTGATAATAAGTTTTCACTTCCGCTAATATTTACATAATGCAATATTATGTATAGGATCTGCTCGTAATATACTTGCTCTATTTTTGTCTGCTGATAAATTCGCGTCGCTTGACAAATGCCGCATATAAAATATGTTAATTAGCCTCACAAATCTTGTAACATGTAAACAGAATTATAAAATAAGCTCCCGAGTTAATGTAAAAGCTTATTTTATAATCCTTTTCCGCATAGAACTTTTTAGCATTATATCAGCTATCAACGTCATTTACTCATTTTTATGCGCGAAACGCGAATAAGACATTAACGCGATAATTAACGCCGCTGAAATTCATCGGGGATTAATAAACTAGAACAATTAAAATTTAACGACGTCGAAAATGATGCGTTGAATATTGTATGAACAATAATTTTTCGTGTATTGTTTTGATTCATTTTTAACAAATAATTGCCTAGAAAATAAAAATTACGAGGGATAGTAGGAAAGTAGTTCACGTTTCCAGAGTGCGGAGCGCTGGTGAATGGAGTAGCCACCATATGTTTACTAACATGTTCAGTTGTATTTCAGCTGCCTGTGTGCAAGCTAATATCTACTGTGCTGATTATCTGAGTATTTATAATGTGTAAGAAAATTTAAAAAAAAACGCAACCAGTTGTGAGGACTATGATTAGATTTCTCAACAACAAATTACACAGTAATATTTTTAATTACTTCTTATAGCTTATAGTTATTATTTTTTTAATTCCATTTTATACTTCCATATAAATTAATAATTATTAATCAATAACTGCAAATTTACGCAAGAATACAATTTATATATTTTGTATCAAATCGAGTACATTATTTATGTGCGCTCGTACAGCTCAATTTTTTTTCTAAAATCCTTGCAATTCCAATCCCTTATATAACCACACGTACATAAACTAAGCAATTGAATTATCCCTTTCACTTTTAAAATTGCGTTTTTATGTCGAGAACGTCGACCCCGCTTATATGGTCAGCCCCGCTGTAGGTAAGGTGTGCGGAACTGCCATGTGTCGGGGGGTTGCTCTCTGTGCACTAATTATCCCTTTAGTGTCTTTCTAGCGTTTTTACAAATTTACAAAAGACCCCGTTCAGGCTTTTAGGAAATGCTGCGATTTATGCGTTTAAATGAGTATCACGCCAGACATTTCATTCAACACAATTATTTGGCTGTCAAAAGAATTACTAATTGAATGTTTTGAATTTGTGACTAATGCCTAAAATAACTCGAATAAAGATTTTGATTTATGAATTAGCAGCACCAAAAAATTTATTTGAATTTATACTAAATGAAATATTTATCAAATGAAAAATAAGGTATTAATTTTTTTTGGGTTTATTTTAAAGTACATAATTATAAGCAAATCGTGTAATCAAATGTGCTAGTGCATATACGAGGGCGCCCTTTTATATTTTGTGTATAGAGAAGAAAAAAGAAATAGAATTTTGCGCTTGAGCCAATTTTCCAAGCACTTTTTACCACTCCGATTGAGATATATCTAAAACATGCAATTTGAACGCATTAACCGGAATTTTTGGGAACAAAAAGAAGTCATTCGGTACTGTGAGTTCACATTTTCCTGGTGGAGAATGATTCGTCTTCGGCGGTTGGTTTCCCTTATTTTTTCGAAGACTTCCGACACATGGCTGTGTACCATTCAGACCTTGTACTAATAGTACAGTTGGATTTAGATTATTCCAAAAGACCCATACAATTAACAGCTGTTGATTCGTATTTCTTGACCAACGAGAACTTTTTTAAGCGATTCTTAAATTATATGGAATTCAACACAAACGAACAAATAGTTTTGACCGTTAGTTATTAACGCAATATTGAATTAATTCTGGTCCTGCTAATGCCTAAACTTATGATGAGTCACATTACGGTACAATTCTCGCAGAGCATCAATTATTTCTGGAACAATAACCGATTTTGGACGACCTTCACAAAAACCATCACTAAACGAACTGCGGCCACGATTGAATTCCATATACCATCAATATATAGTAGTTTTTGATTGAATTAAGTTCATGCAGTGTTGTTAAGATAATGTACATCGAAATTTGTAAAAAAATAATCGCACAGAAATGTTAACGACTTAAACCCGATATCAATTTTTCATGTCACTATGAACAACACAAATGGCACATCCAATACGTTCTGAGTAACTCTACTGATGAAATTAAGAACGCCATATATGCTTACGAATGATTTGAAGACAAAGACAAACGCCAAAAACATTATTCAGCGCAAAGCTTCACAAATTAACAAATATAATGGATCAAGTTGTAAAACTACAAGAATGTATACAAAATACTCGTAAGGAATATTTAGATAAACGTAGGAATCCCAGTTCGTAATATGAAGTTGCAACTTTAGTATTAGTAAAAAGTCACCTTCTCATTCAAAAGAAGAAGTCCACTGCCAAACTGGTATCAAACCATAAATATTGACTACAGGCGAAACAGTTCCTTGAGAAACAATCGCCAAAATTCACGACCGAGACAGAAAAATGGTCAAAACAATAGTAGGTCTGATGATAGAACACTGGAAGCTCAACAAACATATGAGCAAAATAGGCCTAGTGGAAGAAGCACCATGCACCAAAGCTTGTTGTACTGTAATTAATAAGTCGGATATTAATAGAGATGTAACTCAAAGGAAACCATTTATAGTGACGCCCCCCATCAGCGAATATGATGTGGTACCAAAAATAAATGGTAATAATAAGATAAATAATAAGAAAAGTAAATATAATAATTGTAATATGTTTAATATGTCTGATAAAAAGTTTGATTTTTCACAATTAAGATTAGATCACGTGAATAATGAAGAGAAAGCCGCTATAAAAAATTAATTTCTAAATATACTGTAATTTTTCATTCCAAAAATAATAATTTAACGTTCATAAATAAAATAAAACACCGGATTATTACTACTGACGAAGTACCAGTCTATACAAAAACATATAGGTATCCAGAAATTCATAAAGCGGAAGTGAATAAACAAATTAACGAAATGCTTCAGCAAAATATTATAAGACCATCATTTAGTCCATAGTCTTCCGCTATCTGGATAGTCTCAAAAAAATTAGACGCATCAGGCCAGCGGAAATAGCGTGTTGTCTTTGACTACCGGAAACTAAATGATAACACTGTGGGGGGGGGGGGGATGTATGGAATGATTTAGCTTCAGGTTTTCACCAAATCGACATAGATGAACGCAACATTCAGACTTAAAAATGCACCCGCTACTTTCCAACGTGTCATGGACGAAATTTTACGCGGTATTCAAAATAAATGTTGTTTAGTTTACATGGACGATATTATTATTTTTTCAACCAGTTTACAAGAACATATTGAAAGACTGACAGAAGTATTTGAAAGACTAAAAGAATCAAATTTTAAAATCCAGCTTGACAAATCAGAATTTTCACGTAAAGAAGTTTCATACTTAGGACATGTAGTTACACCCGAAGGAGTTAAACCTAATCCTGACAAAATATTAGCTATCCAAAATTACCCAATCCCAAAAACAACAAAACAGATAAAAGGATTTTTAGGACTGTTAGGTTATTATCGTAAATTCATTAAAAATTTTGCCGACCTGACGAAACCCCTGACGAAATGTTTAAAGAAAAATGCTGTTATCGACATTGAAAATTCTGAATACATAAATTGTTTTAATCTGTGCAAAAATGTTCTAACGAATCGACCTTTGCTACAATATCCGGACTTTTCAAAACCATTTATACTTACTTCAGACGCTAGTAATCAAGCTCTGGGTGCTGTTTTGTCGCAGGGTAAAATCGGTTCAGATTTACCCATTGCATATGCCAGCCGTACCTTAAATGATTCTGAATCTCGATATTCCACTATAGAAAAAGAGCTTCATGCCATAGTTTGGGCTGTCAAATACTTTCGCCCTGATTTATTCGGACGCACCTTCCAAATAGTCACTGACCACAGGCCCCTCCAATGGTTGATGTACATAAAAGAACCAAATTCTAAATTAGTAAGATGGCGATTAAAACTTTCGGAATACGATTATACAATTGTTTATAAAAAGGGTACTTTAAACAAAAATGCTGACGCACTATCTAGGATCGAACTAAATGTTAACTAATAATATACCCAAAATTTAGAAGAATATTTGAAAAATTTTGATGAGATTGACAATGATCCGTCATCAGGTATTATAGAACCCTCGGAAACTACTTGTATAAATGAAATTGAAAATGATGGCGCTACAATTCATTTAAATTCAGAAAACCCTGTTTTTGGTATACCAATATTGGATAAACCGGTCAACGTTGGTGATAACCAAATTATAATTACAGAGGTGGAACATTCATCATCTAAACCGAAAATTACTAATTTATTTAATAACAAAAAAAATGCGAATACATGTTCAATTTTCTAAAAGAAATTTTGTAAATGAAGTCATTAGTTTTGTAAAAGAATATATTGTCCCCAAAATAAATTATTATCTATACTTTAAAAGTCCTATTTATGAAAAATTCAGTAGCGTTCTCCAAAATTATTTTAAAAATTCAAAACTTAAAATGACTAAATGTAATAATTTGCTTACGGACGTTGAAAATAATAACGATATATTGGAAATTATCCAAAATTATCACGGAAAAACAAATCATCGAGGCATCGATGAAACTGAATTGAAACTCAAACGGATATATTATTGGCCAAGTATGAGGAAATCAATCCAAGAATATATTAATGATTGTGAAGTCTGTTTAGTTCCTAAATATGATCGCAAACCACTTAAATTAAAATTTAATCACACCCCAACAGCTATGAAACCATTTGAAATAATTCATATAGATTGTATTGCCCTTGAAAGTTCCAAATTTCTTACTATAATTGATTCATTTTCTACATAAACGCAACTTTACAAATTAAATTCTTACCAAGCTGTTGAAGTGGCAAACAATTTAATAAAATTCTTTTTTCACCATGGAATCCCTAAATTAATTATTTCGGATAATCATTTGGAATTTAAGAACACGGTTATTAGATAACTTTTGGAAATTCATAAAATCAAAATTCATTTTATTAGTTCACAACACCCAGAATCTAATGGAATAATAGAACGCGTACATTCAACAATTATTGAACACATACGGCTCCTTAATAATCAAGACACATTAAAAAAGAACCAATAGAAATTAAAACCTTATACGCCGTTATAGCATATAATAATTCTATCCATTCGGCTACAAAATTAAAACCTTCTGAAATTATTTCGGCGCACATCGATAATGAATCTCTTTTAGACCTCAACTTGGAAACCTTAATTACAAACAACTATGTAGAAAACATAAAACTAAAGTCAAATTGTTGTATGAACAAATAAACGAAACAATAAATGAGAATAAAACAAAAACTATTGAAAAACATAACTTAACGCGGGAGGAAGTCCCGGAAATTCCAGAAAAGGTATTTATTAAAAACAAACAGAAACAATCAAAAACCAAAAATTAATATCAAAAAGAAAACATTCAAACTATTGATCCTAATCGTAAAACAGTAGAAATAAAAACCAGACATCATAATCAATCTAGTAAAATTCATTTATCAAATATTAAACGTCCCAGAGTCAAAAGATCTAATTTAAAACAAACTCCAAATTTTGAAACATTTATTGAGATTTTAAGTAATGATAAAGAAATAAACAATGAAAATGTAAGAGAAATTTCAGATGATTTATTCAATGCCCCTCTAGAATACTCACTCGCTCACTGTGTGAGTAGAGATTTAAAAATGAGTGCAGGAATAGCACGTGAATTTAAATTACTAAAATTAGAGATTTATCAAAATAGAACGCAAAATTATATTCTCTCTGTCATATTATTTATTTGATCACTGAAGAAAATTATTTCGACAAACCCACTTTAGAATGTTTGTTTAATACATTTATAAATTTAGAACAATTCTGTTTAGACAAAAACATCACTAAATTAGCAATTCCCAAATTAGGTTCTGGCCTAGATCAATTAGACTATAATTCAGTTAAAGCTATGATAAATTATATCTTCCAAAATTCTAAATTAAAAATAAACATCTATTTTGGTACACCAAAAATTGATGATGAAGTACCAGGGCCATCATCTTCGATAATTCCAAATCCTAGTTTAGTCCAGCAAAGAAAGACATTTTTTGACAACTATACTAAATCAGAACATTCCAAAAATTAGTAAACAAAAATAATTCATTTCAGATTGATCTTCCTTCCGCATGTAATATGTTTTGATGTTAAAAATATCACCGAAAATACCTGATTAATTCCTGTGAATTTAGGCACAGCAAAGCTTGAAAAAACCAAGTAGACGATAGTATATCATTATGATATTAAACCCATATATAATGAATTTGAAAATCTAAATTATCAAAATGAATTCTTGATAAGTACCATGAGCAATATTTCCAAATTTAAACGAGAATTTCAGAACTGTAATAAATTGGTAAATTACACCAGAAATGATATTATTGATCAAATTAATACTATTAAATTAAATGTTTCACCCAAAAGAACTAAAAGAGGCTTGATAGATGGATTAGGCACTATCATTAAATCGATAAGCGGTAATATGGACGCATATTACATGCAATTTTTAAAGAAGATATTGACCATCAACATATTCTGTATGCGAAAGACCTATATAATCAGATGCTTTTACTTTTTGGTACAATTAGAAATATACTACACAAAATTATTAACTCAATAACGTTCTGCAAATTAAGAGTCTTAAACCCAGATATAATAAGACCTCAGGATTTATTTGACGAATTAGAAAAAATCTCTATCCATTACCAAGAGGAACTACCTTTCGAAATGAAATTAGAAAATATTTTTGACTTTGAATATGTAATGACAGTTAATTGCAAAACTGACACAACAAAAATTCATTATTTTCTTCATCTTCCAATAAATTACGAACATTCATTTGACCTTTGCGTTTTACATCCAATACCTGCAAAGTACAAATCAGAAAATGTAACAATAATACCGAATATTAAATACCTATTAAAATCAAAATTTAATTCTAAAATTTGGCCTCTAAATGTATTGCCTAAGAAAGAAACCCTTAAAATCACATGTCCCAACCATGAGGAAACAACAGAACTTCAAAGTGTCTTCTTGATCGAGCCCAGACGAGTGCCAGATATTCTACAAAGACATTAAAATTCCGAAAATTGAAGCAATATCTGGAAGCCCCGTGTTTATTAGTGCATCGACACAAAAACTGGAGAACTACAACATAAACAATTTTACCATTCATCTTAAAAGACTGAAATTAGAAGACATCCCTGTGTTATCCCCAATGCCCCGAATTACAGAAACAGTTATACCCTTAAGCCCCAGTGCGTGGACACTCTCGTTATATGTGTTAGTGTTAATTTGTGCCCTAATTTTAGGAATCAAATTTCTAAAGAAGAAACTTCGGCATGTTGCCCCCATGGACAATTCCCCAAATTCTTCACCAGGAGTATGTCGAATCTGAGGGGGTAGGAGTAACCTGGCGGCTACAATAGACAATCCTTTGTTATTTATTAATCGTTTTAATTGTTAAGAATTATATTTAATTATTATTGCATCATTTCCTAAGTATTTGCTAACACTGCATTTTCATCCGCAATAACACCAGATGTCATTTTGCTTACGTATCATTCCATATCATATAAATAGGGCCGCAAGCCACGAGCGCAGATCATTCATTATTATATCATTCATTATTATATCATTATTATTACATTAGACATTATTATTAATATACTTCAAGTTTATTGTGCGTCGTTATAAGTTATGTAATATTCAAAATAAATCAAATTTATTCATGTCAAGTAAAAATAAAAGTTTTTAAAAACACCAAAACCAACCGGAAAATATAATTTGTATATACCATCATACAAGCTGGACTAAGTCAATCGACCTGTTGCCTCTTAGGGCCTCCTCCTTCCTCTCAAGGATCGCCTACAAACGGCTACCGCCCGCCAGCATACCTCTTCGTCATAGAGCAGATGAAAACTAAAGTATTCAAGTTATAAAAAGTTATTACCGTTCGTGAATTGCGTGTGACACTCGGACGTAACTCTACTGGAACCGAATTCTTTCTCAGTTCAGAAGTTGATCCGAAAGTTTAAGACCATGGCTTTTGTTGCAAAGGTTAAGAAAATAGGACAATCTCGTTCTGTTCGAACACAAGAAAACATTGCTGCCGTGCGTGATAATGTGACCGTAAGCCCGAGAAAATCGGTTGGCCGACGAGCTCAATAAGTTCAATGCAATTCTTTCAAAAGATCTGAAAATGCATGTGTACAAGATTCCACATACACAACCAGGAATGGCCTGATAGATCATGCGATCTCATGTAACTTTGAGAATAAATATAATAATGATTTTTGATAGAATGCTTTTTTAGTAAAGTGGGTATAAGAAAGTTGATTATGTGCAAAACGTGGGAAATATTGATTTCTACCTAAATTTACATATTTACTCTTATTTTTAGAAGAATAATAAAATAAAGCTACAGACATAACATAAAGTCTTTTAATATTCGTTACATTTTCTTCCTTCCATAATTGATCAGATGACTTTTTTGTGGGGATTTGAGAAATCAAAAGTGTACGTGAACAAACCACACACAATGCACTAATTGAAGACTTATTAACGGCTCCCCACCAGATGTTTGTGAACGCGTCATCCAGAATTTCATTGAACGCATTGCTCGTTGCCACGCGGCCTTGGGTGGTCACATGGAGGATATAATTTTTCATACATAAATGTGAGAATGTGTTTTTTTACAAAAATACATTTTCAATAAATTTTGTATGTTCTATAGAACTTTAATATTTGTCCCTACTATCCGAACATCCTTTATCATCGTACCTTAGCTCGCTTATTTTCTTTACTAATTCTGCCCTCTCGAAAGCCCATTCTTCGCACTCCAGCAGAGTGTGGGCTGTGGTGTCTCACAGACCGCTTGGCCGCTTTCCCATCCGGCACAGCTATTCCATAAAACACCCCTGTTCGGGCAGAAGCTACCTTCCCGTGCTTTCTGCTATCTAAGACTTTATGGCTGGTATTAACTTATGCATCAATTGCACTTTGTTGCTGGTGGACTACCTCGAATGCTAGTACTTCCCCAGCTGCTCCCTCGCCTCTATTCTGACCTTGCCTTTGGGGAAGCCCATCCTCGAGGTCCTATATATATATATAGAAGTCTTAGCTGCAACCTTGAAATCGGCAGGAGGGGGGGACCGATGCCAATACCTCGATTTCATCTGCAACACCGCCCTAGCTACTCGCAGTGTCCCGAACCTCATGGCCCCTCTCAGTAACTCTGCATTTCTCCTGGACCTGAAGGCGTCCTCCCACACCGTTGGAGAGCCCTACACCTACGAGGAGTATCTTGCTAGCTTCCCTAGCCCCCCCCCCCTGACGTTAAACAACAGCATCTTTACTGCCCTCGCCATTGCTTCCTTAACAGTACACTAGGGATTTGGGTTATGCTTCACTCCCAAAGTAATTCATGCTGCCGCCCATTTCGACGGCCTGTCCGAGCAGCTCTATACTTACTCCCTTTGCCGTCGCGGTCTTCGTAGCCGGCACACTAATCCTCCTCTTACTCAACCCAATCGGCCACCAGCCACACCACCTTTAAGCTTATTGCAATAAAGAGGTTGACCGCAAAACTAACTAGTTCTACTTCCTCTGGAAGTAGCAGTCCAACACTTCGTCAACTGCCACATCTCAGAGGAGTGGGCGGACTACCGATTTCTGCGAGATTCCCATTTTAAAACTTATCGTTGTGGTTTTGCCTCTTTTCTCGTACACCAGAGATCTGTCTGAGCTGGTAACTCCAGCAACTTTCCTTCTGCATCGAGCAGGCATACCGGGCGATACCCACGGAGTTACCTTTCATTTTTGCCCTTCTTACGGATAAGAACCAACTTCTTCTTTTTGTTTACAATGAGTGTACCACCATGACCTTAAGCTCCAAGGGACCACCTATATCATCTGCCTTGGAACAGGGCCTCTACGACCGCCGACCTACCCTCAGGCACTAATGCGTCAATATTAGGGGGGAATCCCTAGCTTCTTCACGACGATGGCCTTTTGGCCTCTCCCATGTGTTCTCCCTCCATTTCGCCCTTTTGCTTGTCTCGATGGACCTCAGGTTTTGCTTTGCATCCCTCAGAGCTTTTTCAAGGACGAAGAGATCTCCACTCGTCCTCCTACATCTAGTGAGGTCCCTCTTCGCGGCGTTCGCTTCGGCCCTTGCTACCGCCACCTCATAGTTCTACCAATACAGCGACCTACGCGGCGTGCTTGCAGGTAAAGCCCTCGGCTGGCGTACCCTTGACCTAGATTATTAATTTATTTATTACCCTAGTGCAGTTTTCACCTATCTCTGTAAATTATTCATTATTCTAGCAAACTCTTGTCCTAATTGAATAATCCATTCATTACCCTAGCGTACTCTTGGCCTATCTCAATAAGTTATTCATTGCCCTAGCTTAATCTTGACATATCCCAATAAATTATTTAATAACCCGGTGTGTTCTTGACTTATATTAATAAATTGTACACAATGTACAATGCAGTTTTTCAAGAATAGCCGCCTGGAAAAATCGAAATATAGCAAAATATTCTGAATCACTAAAACTTATCATGTAGAAAATGGAAATGGTGTGATCTCCGTTGTAAGATAATACCCGTACTCTCATGGCGTGAGGAGTAATTTTAGACCTGCCGGTAACTATAAGCTTTGAACGAGTTGAGTTTCGTTTAAAAGCTGGAGATAAATATCGTTAACGTAAATATAAAGCTAAAGCGTGTTTATGAAGTTCATTTGGATTCCAAATTGAAGGGTAAAAACTGGTGGTATGAGAAATAATCGGTTCCTAGAAAATTAACTTAATTAAAAAAATACTTACGCCTTAATTTTTGAAGTTACTGGCTTTAGCATAACTTAGTGGCGTTATATCATAGGCAATATTATAACATTTGAGGAAAAACCTTGTAAAACCTTAGTCAAACTACCAATTATTTAAGCGTACGGTATTAAATTTTTTGTGCCGATCGTTCGCAACAACGTCATTAGTTACTACTCTTAGATTTTTCTTAGTGAAGTCTGAAGCCGCAGACTTTATTGCTGGCCTCTAATATCACATTAGGGTGAATCCTGTAATAGGGTCGCAATGTTGGTGGTCACAGCGACCAGTTTTACGATGACCTCTGGCCAAAAAATAACGTCTTCCGGAGATATACAATAAAATGTTAAATATTAATATTTTTCTTTTCTTCAAACAAAATCTGCTTATGAAGTTTCTTCTTTGCAGTAAAATCTATAGATAGACAGGAATGCTTAACTGAGTCCATAGTTACTTATTTTAACTTTTCGAAAATGTTAGCTCCCAAGGTGACCTACGAGCAGTAAGCGTAGCTATATGTTAATTCTCAGCAGAGTTTCTGGAATGATTCTTATTACAACTGTCATTAGTAGCACGGGATTAGAAAACGTTCACAAGATTAATAATTTAAATTTAAATTAGCGAAAATGCAATTCATTTTCATATTGTTCACACCATATTCACTCAAAAACTGTTAAACGTAAATTTAAATCTTTAAGTTTATTTTTCAAGATTAATTTGGTCTACGTTATTAGATGAGACCTGTGCCATTTTCTATCGATCAAGCCGATCAAATAAATAGAGAGAACAATTTTACAATGTCTGAAGAACATAGAGTGTAGAAAAATAATAACCAGAAATAGATGTTAAAATTGACGTGAATTAAATAGAAACTTCCATGAATTGCTAATTTTGAGTAGAAAATGAGCTCTAATTGGGCAATGTAGATATAATACAGAACCGAAAAATGTTTGAGGCTCGTCTTATTTGAAAGTAAATGATTGACATATTTTCAGGGTTCAAAAATATACAAACTGTTTGGGACTTTTGACTATATTAGAAAACTTTAGAACGCTCCATTTGTAGAGAGATCCTTTTTTCAAATTTGACTGGATGTATAAAGTAATTTATTTAATCGATACACTGAGAGAATATTTATATTATAGATATATAGGGTCCGCCAATAAGGGCGCGTGAACTTTAAAATTGAATAAAACAAGTTGTGTGTGAGGTAGAAACGAAATTTATTTTTCATTCGAAAGGGTATTCGACCCCATTAAGTATGGAAGATAACATCGTTCAAATGACCACCGCGGCTCCGTTTGGTAGCCCGGATCCGGGAGGTCCAATTTTCGATGACTCTGGAGCACATATCGCCCTCAATTTGAGCGATGGCGTTGCGTATGTTGACTTTGAGGTCATCGGTGTTTAGAGGCTTGTTGGCGTAGACCAGCGACTTGAGATAGCCCCAAAGAAAAAAGTCTAAAGGCGTTAAATCGCACGATCTCGGTGGCCAGTTGATATCGCCTCCGCGCGACCATGTCCGGAAATCGCTCGTGCAGAATGTCCATTGTGGCATGGGCTGTGTGGCACGTGGCGCCGTCCTGCTGGAACCACATGTCGTCCGTGTCCATATCATCCAGTTTAGGCCAAAAGAAGTTGGTTATCATCGACCTGTAGCGCTCCCCATTGACGGTTATGGCCGCCCCAGCTTCGTTCTCGAAAAAGTACGGACAGATGATGCCGCCGGCCCAAAATCCACACCAAACAGTGACCTCGTGTGGGTTGTTCTCACTCCAAATGCGGCAATTTTGCTTGTTCACATACCCGTTCATCCAGAAATGAGCCTCGTCGCTGAAGATGATTTTTCGGCCAAAATGGGGGTCTGCTTCTAACTGCTCCAGAGCCCAGTCAGCGACGCTGTCTGTGGTCGTTTATCTTGAGCTCCTGGATCAATTGGATTTTATACGGGTGCAGACCCAAATCCAGATGCAAAATTCTGCGAGTTGATGTCTCCGAAAGGCCAAGTTCCTGTGCACGACAAAAAATGGACTGCCTCGGGTTCTCGCGCACACTCTCACGGACAGCAGCGATATTTTCGTTCGATCGGGCGTTTCGTCGACGTGTCAGTGCTGGCTGGTTGTTTACTGAACCAGTGGACTCGAATTTGCCCACCAATCGACGGATAGTCGACTCTACAAGCCGATCATCGCGACCGTAAAATGGGCGAAGTGCGCGGAACGTTGCTCGAACTGATGACCCATTTTCGTAAAACAATTTAATAATTTGCACATGCTGCTCGACACTCAAACTTGCCATGGTGATTTGGGGTTATATACTGAACAAATGACAGCAACTTTGACAGCTTTACCTCGAACAACATGGCCGCACCCTTCCGGCAAACTTCGCGCGTCCCTATTGGCGGACCCTTTATAAGCAATATTTTTAAAATTCTAAATACAATAGATCGTGCATCAGTTTGCAGTATATTTGACTCTTTAAGTTCTTAAAAGTCTTATGTTTGATCGAGGTGTGTGAGCTCGCATTGTCTTGGTGGAGAATGAAGACTTCTGACAAACGAATGGTTGTGTAAAATTCAGAATTGCCCTTTTCGAATTCATAACATCTTTTCATGATTCATCTACATCTTCATCAACATAATCACCAACGGACAACTAACAACATCAAATTACAAAGACTGGCAGAAAGACCATGTGTCGATAGCCGTTATAAAAATCAATTACGATTATATTGTACATAACAAATGTATTCAATAATAAATAATGATGTTTGTCTCTCTCAGAATTGCCCGTCCGACATTGCACTAATAGTATAGTTGTCACGAGTATGGTTTTTTGGAAAAAACGATTATTTACTTCGAAGGGGTACAACTTTTGTTGGATTTGGCTCACCTTGGAAGACCTATACAGTCGACTTCTTTTAGGCTCGTGCACATATATCCATGATTCGACACCTGTTACGACACTATAGAACTATTTTAAAGTAACGCAATTGTATTTCTTGAGCTTTTTTTTCGGGCAATCAACAAGGGCCTTTTCTGAGAAGTAAAACTTTACGTTAAGGACGTGTTACCTCGTATCAGCCATTAGTTGAACATTATACTAAGAAGAGGATTTATTTAGACAAACAAGTAAGCGCATTTTACAGCTACCTTCGTATCTACATCAGCAGTTCAATTATTGGACGGAGCAATTTTTAAACTCTAAAATCTATAATTTTTACGAAAGTAATTCTGGATTTAATAAAGGTAATGCTTGTTATGCAACATTCTTGATGGAACCGGATGTATAAGTTTGGTGAAGAAAAGCGCTTGTTATGTTCCATATTTTCATTTACAGTTTCCTTCATTATCAAAGGTAATACTTACTACTTAATACGATTGATAATGAACTGCAGAGTTCGAAACACGTGTCAGAAAACTGTAAATTAAAATATGGAACATAACAAGCGTTTTTCTTCACCAAACTCAAATTCTGGAGGCAAATTTTTATATTTATATTTAATTGCTCATTATTATTGCAAGAATTTGCAAGTAAATTAAAATAACACACAGTGGTTATTTGGTAGCCATTATTACCAATCGCAAAATTATTATCAAATTGGTTACTGTTTTGGTCGTTGGATAGTAGACTGACATGCAAACAACGTTAAGTAAAAAGTACTTAAGCATTACTATATTTCAAATGCATTAATAATGACCACTCGTATATCTGTTTATTAATAGTAAAAATATTCTTGCCATCTGCAAAGTAGACTATACTAAGGATAGCGTTATAGCATTAATAAATTAATACTAATGATATGTATCTATAAATTGTGGTCATTTAATTGTTTCTTTTCCTTGAGTTTTTTTTTTATGTTTTCTTTCCTTTGTTTTATTCTCTATATATTTTACGCAATGAGAGTAATAATAATTTAAAGAAAGATAATTCACTTATTTATTTACAAATATTACTATAAATTTTGTTACAACCTAATGCAAAAGGAATATGGCCTTGGGCCAAAAAAATCCGAGGCCAATGACATTTACAATGTATGCCACATTCGGTTTCAATAAAAAAACATAAAAATTATTTCTTATACTATAATTAACATATACTAATAAGTACTTATCTTAACATTAATAAAACAAAAACTACATAGCGAATATTAATTAGAGGATAAAATTGCAAAACCAACTAATATAATAAAATATATTAAAAACTATAAAATAGAAAGATGTGAGTGTGTAAAATTTTATTACCCAGATGTAATTAAAATTATAATTAACTTACTTATTTAATTTTCCCAGGTGTTACTATGCCTTGTATCTTGTCTGTCGTAGTGAAAGTTGTAATAAATTGGTCTTAATTCATTCAACTTTCAAAATAATCAATACTACAGAGAATTCAATAAAATTTCAAAAAAAGTGCAACAATTCGTATAGACATTATTTTACGTGACAAATCCAATAATCGTTTAATGTTGTCCCTGATACAACTGTTCAAAGAAAAGAAAGCGCGAATGCGGGTCACGATTGGATTTTAAATTGCTTAAAAATGACAACGGTCTGTTCCATTTTATTTATCGATTTTAATTAAATCCTAGTATATAGGATGACCTTTAATAATCATTTGCTCTAATTATATTAGCCCAAATTATGCAAATGAACCTTACGGTTAAACCATAAATTGCATTGCGCGTGTAATTTAATAGTCGTTGTGTTATGTTTTGAATTAAATTGTATCAACTGTCATTATCTCTCTCTATAATTATCCTTTGTCGGTAATAATCCATTCAAATTTCCTAATTAATACTGACATGTGCGCGCATTCGATCTGTATATCGATGATCGGATTGGGAATATTACCTGTAATAAACCCGGAATAACAATTTGTTATATTTCAACGTCACACATTTGACCCAATTAAGTCGTCCCAGTTTTATCCGCAAAACTTTTTTTTTTCGCCATGAGGCTAAAGCCCCGCTCCATTCGTTTAGGTGGTCTCGAGAACTGGTATTAATGATTTCACTTTCTCCTTCCAAAAAGTACGAAGAAAACAGGTTCATTGCCACCGAACGGATTGCCGATAATAATATAAAAGTTTTATAGGCGTGAATTGGTAATTCGATGCCCTTGTAAATTTAAATTTATGCGATAATAATTTATGTTCGGTCTTCTCTAATATTTCCAGCCGGAGGCAAAAAGGGACCGAAGGAAAAGGGGGCAATCCGTTTTATTTTATCGCCTTATGGGTGTAATTTTAAATATTTTTTTAATAATGGCCTCTCTAGGAGAAGTGAACTTAGAGTCATAAATAAATTAAAATTGCACAGACTTCCTACACATCAGGCCGAAAATTAATATCGTTCTAATATTATGAGGGTGTATTTTGAAATATTGATAAGATTATTAAATTTATAGGCGAGTGAAATGTCTAGGTTTATTTGTTACATCGATCGTTTGCTTTCTTCTCTTATAATAACAAGAGAGGAAAGCAAACAGCATGAGCAGATTATTGGATTTAGTTTTATTATCGGAAAATATAAATTATTGCCTATGCAATCTTGCAACCATATCCTAGGCGTCTAAATTTGTACCTGAAACGACTACAAGTGATTACACATTCAGAAGAGCTAATTTATTACATTAATATAGTGAAATATGTGAAACAAATTGGCTCACGGCTTATGAATGTAAGAATGTTGAAACTTACATGTACCAAAAACACTTTGTGGTAGATCACATAAATAACCAAAAAGGTTTACACCGAAAATTTTTAAAAACATTAAACTGAGCATAAGTATTTTCCGGTTTGACTAAGAGATGGCGGTAGCAAAAACTACGCAGCGTATTAATTTGTCATTTTGTTCGTCTAATATTAAACTATATACACACAAAAGTTGAATCCGCCAAAAACTATTGTCTTTGTTTCATCGTTCAGTGATCATGTTGAGTTTTGTGCCTGAAAAAGAACATTTGCGGCAGGCATTGCTTTTCTTATTTAATCAAAAGAAAAAGGCTGCTGAAAGTCAACGTTTGCTAGTAGAAGCATATAGTAAACACGCTTCATCGATTAGAACATGTTGGACATTGTTTCGATAATTTAAAAATGGTGATTTTAATGTGAAAGAGGCAGTGAGATCACAAAAATGCGAAAACAAGCAATTGCAGAAGTTATTGGATGATGACCCAACTCAAAGTCAAAAGCATTACATGTGTCACAAGAAACAACCAGCAGATACTTACGAGCAATGGGGAAGATCAATAAACTCGGTAAATGGGTTCCACACGATTAAAATGAACACCATATGGAAAATCGCAAGTCACTTGTAAGGTGCTGCTTCAACGCCACGAAAGGAAATGAATTTTGCGTAGAATTGTGACGGGTGACGAAAAATAGATTTATTTTGAAAACCAGAAGCGGAAAAAATCGTGGCTTTCACCTGGCGAAGCAGGTACTTCAACACCAAGGCCAAATCGCTTTGGCAAGAAGACCATGTTCTGTGTTTCTTGGGACCAGAGCGGTATTGTGTATTATGAACTCTTGAAGCCCGGCGAAACCGTTAATACACAACGCTATCGCCAACAAATGAATAATTTAAACCACACATTAATCGAAAGACGACCGGAATGCCGACATGGCAAAGTGATTTTGTTACAAGACAATGCGCAATCTCGCACAGCAAAACCAGTGAAAAAACCTTTAAATCGCTTGGATGGGATATCCTTCCGCACCCATCGTATTTGCCAAACCTGGCGCCATCCGACATCACCTCTTCGCATCAATGGGGTACCCACTCGCATAGTAGCACTTCAGCAATTTTGAAGAAGTCGGAAAATGGCTCGATGAATGGTTTGCCGCAAAAGACAAGCAGTTTTTCTGGCATGGCATTCTCCAGAATTCCAATAAATGGGAACATTCTATATGGGTTTGACTGGAAGAACATTCTGAAGAATGAAGTCCGCCTGTGATTCCTGTGCTCAAAATTTAGTGTATTTTTTTATGTATGTGTATATTAATGTATTTTGTTAACAGGTAATCCAAAGCATCACAATAAACAACAATAAACAACTATAAGTTACCTGAAAGGTGGGCGAAATGCGTAGAAGCCAATGGCCAATATTTTGAATGACTGACCATCACAAACATCAATTTCCAATATTTTTACATAAATTGTCTGTAATTATCTGTCTCCTTACTTACTTTTAAGATCACATGCTGTTTTATGTATCGTCAAGGTCTCCTCGAAATTCTTTAATTGATGTTTCTCTTATAAAATGTGTACCTGTTGGGAATAAATCATTATTATCATTATTATTAGCAGAATTTACATTTTGAATGACAGAATACTGGCTGGGATGCTTTTTATCAGCAATGAATCACATGATGTTTTATGTATCATCAAGGTCTGCTCGAAATTCTTCAATAGATGTTTCTCTTATAAAATGTATACCTGTTGGGAATAAATTATTATTATTAGTATTATTATTTCCACCAGAATTTACTTTTTGAATGACATAATACTGGCTGGGATGTTTTCTATCAGCAATGAATCGCATGCTGTTTTATATATCATTAAGGTCTACTCGAAATTCTTCAATCGATGTTTCTCTTATAAAATGTGTAATCATTATTATTATTATTTCCACCAGAATTGATATTTTGAATGACATAATACTGGCTGGGATGCTTTTTATCAGCAGTGGAAAGTGAACAGCATTTTCAAGACAGGACACAGACTAACCGTTCTAACAGCTTACTTAGCAAATAATAGATTTTTACTGCGCTGAATCTCCTTTCACAAGACCATAAAATCATTTCGGACACACTCTTCATCAGATTTTTTAATAAATGCAGATTTCCTTCACATCTTAAAAATGTTTGATACAACAACTATCAAGACCGTTTCATAAAAAAATAATTACACTCGAATTTCCACGAGGTCTCGTACAAACCACCTACGAATTTTTTAGAAAAGATAAATTTGTTTAAAAATTAATAAGTCTAATACATTTTGAAATTGGTTCCGGCAAGGATTGCGATCACATATTACCGACTTTTTTAGCACGATTGCTTATTTAAATTACATACGTCCCCGATTAGTACGAGAACTTAGCCAAAGACTACCGATGTGAGAGCAATTCTTATAGGAGTGTTTCCATGCATTTCTGAAGCTCAATTCTCCCTGATAGCAGAAGCAAACCTCGAAGCAGCTATTAGCTATTAACAAACTCCCCTCAGCCATGTTCGTATCTTCCAACTAGCCTATGATCAGCAGAATTATCTTCTAGCTGAAGCCCTTGTCATTATCTCTCAGTTTCATTTTCTGATAGAAACCAAGAATAATAATTATGTGAAATACGTAAAAAACTTATCCAAGCGATAAATGGTCTTATTGATTTTGAGATATTCGTCATTGATTATATCAACCGTATTTCTGAAATACAGGCCTTTAGATTTTTCCAACAAAAGTCAAAAAAGGACACTTTCGATGGCTAAATTAAGTTAGCATAACGGTATTTATACCAGGATGGCGAAAAAGTACGAACGGGTAGATGTGCTCTTGTCATCATTGTGAATGTCATAATACTGTTTTTGATGCTTTCTATCTGCATGGAAATTGGCCTAAAAACAAGAAAACTACCCTTTCTTTGCAGATTAAACATTAGGATGGTGAAAAAGTTCGAACGGATAGTTGTGCTCTTGTCATCATTGTGAATGCCATAATGCTGTTTATGATGCTTTCTACCTGAATGAAAAGTGGCCTAAAAACAAGAAAACCACCATTTCTATACAGATTAAACACTACAGCTCATTTAGGAACGTACTTCAAACCACCATCGGTTGCTGCAAGGAGTGGCTAAAGAATGGCAGATTGAGGCCAATGCCGATAATGGTCTTCGTTAGTTTCAAGAAAAGAACAGCCAATAATCATGAAAAAAGGAAAAAGTCCAGAGACTTTTTATGGTACACAACACATACATAGCAAAGGAAATTCACAATAAAATCTTTGAGCAATAAGAAGAAAATTTCAATTTTGTGATTGAAATCATTTTCAGTAATAAGGCTAATTTAAACTTTGATGGCTTTGTTATTAGTTAACTTTTACATACATAAAAGCAATTCATAAATGATTTAACAGAGAAAGTGTTTTGTGGCTCAAAAGTATTGCTTCTCTCAACATGCATACGTAGACGATATGGCAAGAGGTTAATCCTGGTTGTCATTTTATAGTTTGGTGACCAGAATTGGTATATGAATCCGTTGTTTATCAGAACAACGCCTTTTCTGCAAAAATATCCTGCATTGGTGTCATTGTCGGTATGGATTTGCTGTTCATATGGATAAGTTATTTTCTATAAAAAGGTTTTGTACACTTTACTAGTTGTGTTAGTGCCATTGTCGGCGTGATAGTGTTCAGCAATTTATATTCACCTGTAGTAATTATAAAACACCAACAGACAAAAAATATTGGTATTCATTTATATAATGTAACAAAATTATGTAACAAACGCTAAAATAAGGACAATATTCCCTTTCTCTGGATAACTATAATACAAATAAGAGCAATTGCATTTCAAACAATTTTACAAGACCTGTCCACCTTGTCCAAAATTATCTGGATTCACCTAAAGGCTCTTCCAATAGCGGCCATATTGTTGAAACTGCATTTGTCGAATTGGCTGTCATTTATTCAGTTTGTTTTGACAAATAACCATGGATGGATATAAAGTTCAACAACACGTGCAAATGATTAAATTGTTTTATTAAGACCATAACTTTGCGAATTTTGCGTCGTGACTTGGACTTGCACCCGCACAAAATTCAACTGACCCAAGAGCTGAAGGAAAACGACCATAGACCATTAATTGTGTTCACTGAATGGGCCCTGGAGCAGTTGGAAACTAATCCTAATTTTGAAAATCAAATCAAAAAATCTTCTCAGCTATGAGGCTGAATATAAAATTATCAAATTTAGGACGATACGAATCTACATGAGATTCAAGAGCGTCCAATGAATACCAAAGAAGTTACTGTTTAATGTGAATTTGGGGCTAGCGGCGTCATCAATCCATATTTCTTTGAGAACGACGTTGGCTAGGCCATCAGCGTCAACCGCGAGTGCTATATATCGATGATTACCAAATTCTTTTGGCCTGAATTGGATGATATGGAGACGTGATGTGGTTTCAACAGAACGGCACTACATGGCACATTGGACATTCGCAGGAGCGATTTGTGGGCATGGGCATCTCACTTAGAAGAGATGTGACCTGGCCACCGAGATTGTGCGATTTGACCCTGTTAGACTTTTTCTTGAGGGATTTTCTTTTCAAAGCCAACATAACCTATGTCATCGGTCAAATTCAGCCTGATTTATGCTCCAGTCATAGAAAACATTTCAGATGCGCGCCACCCAGCGAAGCCGCGGCGGTCATTTGCATGATATTATATTCCACACATAACGGCATCTATGTACTAATATTTTCTACAAAAAATATTTAAAAAAATACATTTTAATAATATCTGTAAATGTTGCACAGAGGTTACCATGTCTATGTCATTCTTGAATATGATAAATAGTGTTTCTCTATTATTAATAATAATAATAATAAACATACATAACCATAAAAATATCCCAAATATCCTCAGACTTGGTAAAATCCCGTTTGACGGTTTCCTATACCAAACTGCAAAAAAATGTTTGAGAAAAATAACATAATAATAAATAAATTTAAAAAAACAAGAATGAAAATCTTGCGATAGAAATAAGGAACATCTGGCAACTAAACACAGTAGTAACTATCCCAATTGTAATATCCTCTAACGGTGTAGTCTCACAGAAATTACAACAAAATTTGGAGCGAAGAAGAAACTTCTGACCCCCATCCAAAAAGCAGTAATACTACAAACATGTCATATAGTGCGGAAATTTTTAAATAATAGCTCAAGCTGAACTGCTTTGCTATTATTCAGATAAGAGCTAAGATAAACAAAACATAATAATAATAATAAAGCCTGTCTAGGTCCGGGAAACGAATAGGCCTAGGGAACCTTCTGCCTGTCGTAAGAGGCGACTAACTGGAGCACCTGTCCCCAACGCCCCCTACTTCATGTTTCTCAATGTATCCCATCCCCAATACCCATGTTTCCCAATGTATCCCACCCTCAATACCCACTCACCTGGCAGCAGGTATAAAATGCAAACCCATGAATCATGGTGAGAACAAGAAATAGACAGCAGCTCGATGATGATGAAAATAACGCGAGACAAACCACTAACCCTGCAAGTGCCTTAACTGAGACCACTTCAGTTACCACAGCAGCTGGAAACCTTATACAACGCATGAAATAGACCCGTACAATGAATGAAACTATCATGCGTTGCTATTTCAAAGCCACGAAAATAAAAACACAAATGACACTTTACAGACAAGATATGCACAGGCTGTTTACAGAAGAATACCCTGACTTAAATATTACAGAACAAAGAGTGGCAGATCAACGAAGAACTATCCTAAAAAAACAGCTATTAACAAACAGAGAGATTGAGCATTTGCTTCTTGCATTTGATTCTGTAACAATTGCTACGGAGCAGCAGGGGACAGATAGAAAATAGAAAACACTGAAGAAAATACGGATGAAATCACTGAAAATATAACATGCAACAATAACACACAAGAGGAAATACACAGCGAGAACATCACCACATATGATACATACTAGAACACCATGCACGCATTACTAAGAGAAACAGCTATAAAATATTCTGGCACAGACCCAACAATGAGACCTAAAATACCCAGACAATCTAAAAGCCTAAAACTAAACAAAATAGTGTTAAATATGAATCGAGTTCTATCAAGTTGCATTAGAGATATTAATACCTTCGCCGAGCTACACACATTAATTTACTGTGCACCATACGTATGTAGTGAGTTAAATCTCTAATAAACAAAACAACAAGAATCGCACAGGTAATACCATACAACAATGGCAAAGAAGGTTGGAAAACAAAATTGAAAATATAAGGAGAATGACAAACCAATTGACACAGTACGTAAATGGAAAAAGAACACCAAGATTAACAAAAGAGGTTGATAAATAAAACACTTGGGTTTTGAGAAATTACACAATTTAATGTCGATGCACTGCGACAATTGTTTCGCCACACAGTGGCTTCATCAGGCAGGTGATAAATGTGTAAATTCTCAAAACCCAAGTGTTTTATTTATCACCTATATAATGGAATTTCACCAAGTAAAAGCCTCATCAATCCAATAATTAAAAGAGGTTGATAAAATATTCAACAATTATAAAACTCGTAGTAAATATGCCGAAACAAACAATGAACCCAAAGAATTTCTGGACACACTAAAACAAAAACTTTCTGCGCTATCCAAGAGATTAAAAAGGTATAAATAAAGCAACGGGTGGAACACCGAAAACAGGATGTTCTATGAAAGAGAAGGTACTTTCTACAGATATATGCGTAACAATGACAATGAAACTAAACGCACCGAATGTCCAACAGCAAGCGAGATAGAGACATTATGGGCAAATCTTTGGTCAGATCAGAAAAATCAGTTAAATATGCCCATGTTAATGAAATTAACTTTGCGCTATTTCCGCAAGAAAAGGTGACGAAGATAATTGCTGCCACCCCCAACTAGAAATCCCCTGGAATAGAGATGGTCTGCATAACTATTGGTACAAAAGTTTCACAACAGTGCACGGCGAAATTACTAAATATATTAACTTATTCATTAAAAACCCAGACTTACTACCAGACTTATTCTCGCATGGAATAACGTACTTACTCCCCAAAAATGAATACCCCAAATCTTCACAAAACTACAGACCTATTGCATGCCTCCCAACCATTTATAAAATCATGACATCGTGCATCACAGACATTATATATGACCATTCTGAAAGCAATGGTGTTCTATCGAAACAACAAAAAGGTTGCAGAAAAAACACTCAAGGTTGCAAAGAACAACTAATTATAGATCAAACTGTAATGATCCAAGTCTACAACAAAAATCGGAACATCTACACAGCATTTATAAAAAGGCATTTGACTCAATCCAACACAGCTGGCTAATTGATGTTTTAAAGGTCTATAAAATTTGCCCTGTAATAATAAATGCTTAAGCAAATTTATGAACAACTGGAAAACAGATGTCAATCTATACAACGGAGACACGTGTATTACTGCAAAAAACATAAAAATTGAACGAGGTATATTCCAAGGAGATTCTCTTAGTCCTCTGTGGTTCTGCCTTTCAATTAAACTCCTCTCTAACATTTTAAACCAATCAAACAAAGCTTATAAGTTGAATCCCCACTATAGTAGATTCCATCTCCTGTAAATGGACGATATAAAACTATATATATTTAATAATAAGGAAATGATATTCATTCGTTATAATAAAATACCTTTAGTTTTTATTGTAGACTCAGCGACTAACAAGAGGAAATATTAAATTATGTACTTAATTAAGTTTGTAGTTATTCGAAAATTATTGGTTCCTTTCTAATTATATACTGATCCACATACAACAACCTTAGATATTAATTATCCGCTGCTAATATGTTTCATATAACACAAAACTGTATAAATATCAATAATCACCTTCAATTCTGCAATAAAATATAAACAAGAATTTGAACGCGTGTAAATTAGTATGTGTTTATCCCAATAGAACATTATTGACAGCCATCCTTGCATCACATTTAATGGTACAGTAAGCACTATTTCTATTTCAGTCACACATCATTAGTTCCATCAGTTATGGGTCTGAATTTATTAAAATTAAAAATAAGTAATACATTTTATTAAAAAAATTGAAAATGTGAATTTTTGATATAATAACTTATTTTCTAAAATATATCCAATTTGAAAAAATATTGTATATTTCATTAATAATTAATTCCAAAAATAAAAAAAAAACACCTTTCTTCTTACCGCATCTCAGCGTCACAACTTTTACACTGAAAAGTAAGATTTATTAATTATTCATAAGTCATTGATGAAAGTAAAATTGAATTATTACAAACGAATAATTATTCAAATAAAGAAACTCTTCTTCCCATGCCGGCGTTTGCCAAAAGAAAGTTTTTAGACACACCCGAATCTTCGTCATTCGTGCACAACGACGTAATGCTATTGACAATTTCCAATATTAATGACCCGCCTAAGAATTTCTTAACGGCCATTATTTACATATAGGGTGTGATTGCATTTTAAGACAATCCTCTATTTTGATTAATTAAAATTATTTTTAAACAACTTTTATTATACGGAGTGTGTCCACAAAATTTCGGTCTAAAAATTCAAAATCGAAAAACAAGTTTATACAACGAACTAAATGTTTTCAAAATATGACCATACGAACACACTACTACCAGAGTTTTTTTTTCATTGTTAGTAGGCTCCCTGGAAGTCTACGCGCACAAGGCTGCCTTGAATAATGTCGAGTTTCAGCTCTTTATTCATCCGGGGGAAAGAAATCGCTGACCGACGTGTGAAAGGGTGGATGGTCGTGATGCCCAACCCAATCGTCTGAACAGATGTGGTGGACTCGATACTTTAAATGGCGGACCACTTCAGCATATAACTGACCTGTGACATTCTAGTCGGCAGGAACAAACTTTGTGTGAATTTGTCCTTCAGCAAAAAAAACAATAAGCATTTTTTTCTCATGCAAACTATCTTGGGCTATGAGATGTACTACTCTTCACTTTGGCATTTCCTTTCAGAACGTACCCATAGACCCAGGTCTCATCACCAGTAACAACTTTATTCAAAAAGTTAAGATCATCAGAATTTAAAGCATTTCTTCACAAACAGCCAGGGGACACACTTTTTTATCTGTAAATCATCTGTAAATAACTTGTACACCGTAGTCTGACCTAATTGTAGTTCAGTAATAAATCCAACACTAAGGTGGCGGTTCGTGTTTAACAGTTCACGCACTTAGTTCAGTTTGGCTTGTTGAAGGTTTCCCTGTTCGGTATTCATCCTCGCGGACATATTCGAACCTCTTGCACCACATGAAAACCATTGCAAGTGACATGGCTTCTTCTTGGTAGGTCTTTTGAATTATACAAGAAGTCGGTTTCCTTAACTTCCACACAGAATTTTATAGAATAAAGATGTATTTTTCACTTATGCAGTTTTCGACTGGGGTCATTACACTAGCGATATATGCATTCCAACGTCTCGAAGACAACTTACACAAATAGTTCTACTACTTCACCATATCGGTTGAACATATATGCGCACACGCCCCTATTTAGAAAACAAGCAATCTTGAAACCAAGCTGATTACGGTGGCTTGACTATTTTGGCAACTTATTATGTGCAAATTAGAACAATACGATGCTTTCTGTGATTGCTGCCATGCGATTGCTGTAGTGATGTATTTCAAAAATTTTACTCAGAAAGAATAGTTCTCATATAAGTTGCTGGAATGTTTTCAGTAAACTCTTTAATAAACTGTAGTCTACTGGAAATTTCAATATCACAGTATTTTCGCATATTTCTCATATAAGGTAGAGTATTCATTACGTAATCAGCGACCTCAAAAACGACATGGGAAACAATTTTAAGAATAGTCTTACACATCTTCATATTTTGACCAGGTTTTTTCATGCCCACTGTGTGCTGGAGTCTTACAATTTGTGAGGATCTACAGGAATCATATATCGAGATTGCATGGGTTAGCCGAGGTCTTATCATTGTGAACAATTTTATCCTATATTTAATGAATAAATTTGGTTTTGTGTTGATAGAAACATCGTCTTTTTTAATCTGGTTGGTGTATGTGAAAAATAGTTTTCGAATTGTAGCTTCTATCCTATAGTCTGTCCGTTGGATCTTCCGTCGTACGTCACAAACTATCGCTTCAAAAAACGACGAAAGTTTTACAGTGCGTTCTTTTTCTAACGCATTTGGTTTACTTTATCAGACTGAATGTTTTTGTGTCGTTTCTCGAAGCGATATTTTGTGACGTAGGTCGGAAGATCCAACGGATGGACTATATGTAGAATATCGTAGGACAACTGCAGTTTTCTTACGGCTTTCTCCTAAAGAAGAGCAATGACTAATAGTTAAAACGTTGTAAATAGGTTCTTTTTATAACCGTTTAAATTTTCAAATTTTCAAGTCCTATAATCATACAAAAATATTCTTTGCAAAACTAACCGTACTAAAATATATATATATTTTTTGCATCTAAAGGAGTTATTATAGATAATTAAATAAAGAAAACACTTAACTTTTTTATACCACTTATATTTTTATTTCTCGTTAATATAAGTGGTATAAAAAAGTTAAGTGTTTTCTTTATTTAATAATCGAAAATGTACCATGAAGTAAACGCCTCCAAAATTCAAGAATTATTATAGATAATTATAATGTGTAGTAATACTGCAAATTCATATAAACATCAGAACTTCGAAGTCTGTGAGGGTGATTTTTTCAAGAAGGAAAATGCAGTCAATCAAAATTTAAAGTTTTTGACCAACTGGAACATTGGTCGAAAATTACTTCAAGATATTTAATCGGAACTATTTTCCTCCAAAATGTACTAGAGTTAATCTTAATCCTTAAGATGCGATCTGCTAAGTGATTGAGATACTCTTACTCTTATCACTACTGATCTTTATACGTCATTAGTTAAGTTATTCCTCGTAGGAATCATGGGTATCTTGGTTGAAATTCTTTAGGTGATAACTGGTGCTCCCTCTTTAGAAAAATCTGGCATCACCAGCGTATTGTGCGAGATAAAGCGGACGTTGAAAGGAGTTTCATTATACGTCGAAAGTTCCTGTCCTGAAGAAAATATAGCGTGGTTTATATAAGATATTCTCAAAATTCAAGCAGAATAAATTTAAAGTTATGAAGCCATCATACCAAACTTTATCAAAGCATTTGAGATACAGAGGAATACCGCAATCAATCAAACGATCAAAAAGCCCTCCGAGATGAACTCAGTCATCCTAGATAGCTTCTTGGGTGTGGGGAGATCAAAATTTTCAAGATCGACTTTTTGAAATTATTTTATGGTCTTCCAGAAATATCGAGATGTGAACAGTTTTTTAACTAATTGGCCCAGGACACTGAGAAAACTAATGGTACGGTAATTCTGTGCTAGAACTATGAGATTTTCCTGCAAAAAATTTACAGGTCTTCTTGAAAATAGTGTTTTAAACAACGATGTAAATGACTTTAAACAACTATGTAAATTACTTTAATATATTACAAAATAAATGTTCCTTTATCTTGTCATCGCATTGTTGTCATTGTTAGGCAAAGGTATGAATTTCATTTGTTCGTACAAATTTTTCAAGTGTATCGTGTAAATAATATAATATGATTTATTGAAACCTACAAATGACCAAAAATCAAAATATTATAACTTATATATTTATACCCTAAAGCGCTTCCTATCTTTAAGTTTAAATAAAACAAAGTGTTTGTGAGATATCATCGAAACTTTTTATTCGTTTGAAAGACCTATCGTTGCCATTATGTATGGAATAATGGAATATAATATCGTGCAAATGTCCACCGCGACTTCGCTGAGTGACGCGAATCCTAAATGTCCAATGTTCCATGATTCTGGTGCATAAATCAGGCTGAATTTGACCGATGTCATGAGTTAGGTTGGCTCTGAGGGCAGCTGTGGTTTGTGCCTTATTCGCATCGACTTGCGACTTAACTAAACCCTACAAGAACAAGTTTAACGAGGTCAAATCGCATGATCTCAGTAGCCAGTCCACATCACCTTCACTTGGAATAACCTTGCCTCCAAGAATATCCAATATGGCATGTGTAGTACGTAGCGCCGTCCTGTTGAAACTACATGTCGTTAGTGTCCGAAATAATTTCTGGGCTTATCGGTAGAGGTGAGGTGTAATTCTTTAGCTTATGCTTTAAGTCAGTTAATAGACTTTAATTCCTCCTCCTCTTTGACTTATATTTTAGTGCCAATGCAATATCAAGAATAACTGTGTTGTAGTCGGAGCTTAGCTCAGGGGTAGAGTTATGTCAAAAATTTTAGAAACTCGCAAAAGAAATTTCTATTCCTTTTTAAGTTGCCAGTTATAATCAGTTATGTTGTATGAGACATATATGAGATATAGACCGTTTTTATAATATGCTTACTATGGAGATTGTTAATCTTAATCTTCAGCAGACCGTATTAGGTATTAATAATAATCGCAGTAATTAATTCCCAGCTTCATATTATTACATTAATGACAATGTTGCTCTATACGATATTGTTGTATTGTTGCAATTAATCCATACACATTCGTTGCACCGGTTCAAATGAAGTGGAAATTTGATGTATAATTAATTCGAAAGCATGGTTTTGTTATAAATGTGTTGTTCCCATTGACAAATCAAGTGACGCTATTTAAGTCTCATTGGAAACATAAAATTAAATGATTTCAAACTATTAATTGTCTTTAAAATTGGTATTATAAACTTAAAATTTTCTCACGTCTGAACGTCCAAATTTGAAGAAATTATTCATGGTTTACATAAGAATACTAATTCGATAGACACAATAGAAGAAATAGAAGAGATAAGGTCACACTAATGTAATGTTTTGTTTCATAACTAGAGCAATCAAAATCGTTTAACATAAAATCAGAGATGATTACTTAGAACTTGACAAAATTCTATTAAATAAAGAAGTGAATTAAAAATTACTGTCGTAACCACAAATAATTATAGTAAAAATGTTATATAATATGTAGATGCAGTTATATAAATCCAAATAACACAAAACGATACGAGTTTCAATATTTTATCGTTATTTTCAAGTTTTTTCAATCATCAATAAATAAAAAGTATTCAGAAATGTATGTTTTTTATAAGTTTTGGCTAACATCCCGTTAAATAAAACACTAGTTTTTTATTTAATTATAAACATTTTCACGTACTCTTAAAATCCAACAAGTAACATCCTGTTATTTTTAACATATAGACTTACTGTATAAGTTACATGATATAAGGGACTTTAAAAATAACATGTAAGGTACAAATTTAATAATTGAAATATTTTATCAAACCAATTTCGTTTAGTGAAAGTAAATTATTTAATTCATGGCAAATTAAATAAATACGTTAAAATTATGTAAATGTCTCGATTGCTACTGTGAATACATGATTGTATTGTATTAGTACGTGTTTATTATATTAGAACGTGTTATTGATACCAGAAATGGTATTACACTACCAACCGGTTAATTTCGTATTTTTAAAATTTTGAACACTCATTACGGCTCGTTTTTCTTGTTGCATTAACGGATTCGTGTGCGTAGGTACTGTTAGGGTGAACGCGGCGTTGCACTTGTATAATTAGTTTTTTTTTAGTACACCTGTATTTTACACACTCACATTTACATTTTGTGTGTTGTTAATTGGTCCTGAGAAAATCGCGTTTGTCAAGTTGCCGGTACCCCACCAATTCGATTTCATTTTATTTCTTACATACCGGGCATGTATTTGTATGTGCGAGAAATGTGGTGATGGTGATGGTTGCATCTATGGTGTGGATGGTACCTCAACGCTCGGAGTGGAGAGCTGTACCGTGACCACCGCTACGATTCTCTTCACCAGTTACCAGTTAGTATAGTGGCTGGCGAGTGCAGTGATCGGTTCGCTCGGCGTACCAGCAGAATTTGACAGCTGAAGGAACGACATGTCGGTCTCCTAATTTTCCCGCAATTAACTCTTGTTGACTACCGCGTAGGTGAATGTGTACTCTGTGTAAGTGACAATACATAGGATACGAGCCGCTTGGATGACCCCGGCCTACCAATAAGGAAGAGGTAGGTAACTATGATGTATATTTAAGCCGCGAAAATAAATAATAAGTGATAGTAACGGACCATCGTACCGATGAAATACGGAGATGTACTTACACAGCAATTTTCTTAGCGGGACAGTACCCAACAAACGGTCCATCCGGAGAAATTTCGATAATTTTTTTACCTACTGTCACCGTGAAAAAAAAAACACGAAAGTGAAATTATGCCTTCGGCTATTCATTATTAGGACATGTGAAGAGTTTGGTAACTTTCGTTCGTGATGGTATAGACACACACCCATGAGATTGAGTGAGAGTTGACCGGATGCTAGATGGGAGCACGAAAAAGAAACAATAGCCTCTTCGTGTTCACAGCATACATATCATTCATAAATGGTATTTCAATTCCTTTCCACATTTCGCAATTCCTATTCTTACTCCTATTTGTATTCAATTGGGACGCATTTGCATTTTGCAGTACGCGCTTTTTGTTTATTTGTATGCGACAATCAAGGCGGGTTGACCTACCGCAAAAATGGAATTCTGGTCTAGATGATATCCGCGTTCCCGGCGCGTGGTATGACTACTAATTTAAAGCGCATTCAAATTTACTGTAACACAAACCTAAAATACGATTTGTAATACATTCTATTGTTCCGCGTAAATACAACGCACGTCTCATCAGGCACGTTTCGTCTAAAACTTCTACATCAATGACGACAAATGGGTGCCATACAATATTTGCAATTTTGTTCTTTATATTAATATATTCCTCACTACATTCGTAAATATTTATACGTATATGCAAGTCAGTGTTATTAAAATATGCCATTGTGACTTAAATATATATAACTTTAAATTACCAACTGTACGTTTACAATTATTTTCAAACCCACATTATACGTTATATTTTTTACAGAAAACTAATTTATGCTCTTCCTAAAATAATGTATTTTATATATAACACATCTTTATTGAAGATAGTATTACAATAATAATGATACGACATAACAATTAATATGCTGCTTCTTTTTTTCAGTGGCCATCGGCCTAATTTATTTTATTTAGACAGATATATTATTTTATATTCATAATTTGAATTTAAATGGTAGCAATATAAAATAAAACGCAATAAAAGCCCGGCCCTTAATTTTTTGGATAAATTTACTCAGCGATATACAAGACTAAATCATCTTTAAATCAATATAATTGACCATACAAATTAGTTAAAATATATTTCTTTTTATGGTTAATAACTATTGTTATAAATTATTATTTTGTATATCTTAACCCGAAATTTAGAATTTGTTAGATCGGACCGGGCTTTGATAATCACTGCCGAGCCAGGCCTGGGCGGAAATGTTAGATCTTTTACACGTGAGTAAAATTTCTGTTTCGAACTATCCAAAAATATGTTATGAAATCAAAACCTCTACAATTACGTCTGTAGAATCGGCAACACAATACAATGTTTTTTTTTTTTCTAACCATATGTTGTCGCCAAATTATCAACCACAGACCGTGAATTTGCCAGGATATTGTTGTATAATTCAGCATTTTAATTATGAAAGCTGCATATTTTTAAATAAAAGTGTTCTGGTTACATGATAATCAGACCGGTTCCTAAGTGTTCATCAAGAACGCGATTATTTGTATTTTATTAACGATTATATCGGATGTAAAATTTCACAAAAATGGCAGTTTCATGGATAATCCTCAACTTAATATATAAACATAAAAATCTAATGTAAAAATTATAGAGAGATACTTTAGAGAACAGCTTTTAAGGCTAGAGTAAATTAAACAAAATAATTCTTGAATGATTTTCTCATTTACCTCTTGGTAAAACATTGTAAACAAATAGTGAAACAAACCAAGTGTTTTTAATTTGATTTAACCTATTATTACAAATATAACCTTCACCTATTTCTAGTTTAATTTTTATAAAATATATTTAATTATACTTACGAAAATTTATAGGACTACATATTATAAATATCTAACAGATATGTTGGTAGCAGTTATAAGAAGTTTTCGCAAATTCCAAAATTAATTAATATTTTCTTCACATCGTGGCGAAACATACGTAGTGTTTAAAATAAACAAAATCAGATAGTGTCGTTATCTTAATATTGAAAAATTAAAGTATTTTATATAAAAAATTAAGATATCTGTTGAGAATGCATTTAATTAAATGCACTTTATCACAAAATGTGTGCCTAGCTCATATACATTATAAAGTTTTGGAATATTCAATTAATAAAATCTGATATTTTATTTAACTTCACTACAACTGATTCGCCAAACTGTAGCCCCTTTAGGTTTTATAAAGTATGAGAAATTTAAATCTGCTTCATTATCAAGTTATTGACACTCATTCCTCACTAAATATTTTGTTTGTATGTGTTTTTATTTGGCCTTAAAATTGTGGTTACTATCTAAAAATTTGCATTCTAATCTTGTTTCTTCTGTTCTACTATGATTAAGTCCTTATACCACCTTTATATCTTCTTCATTTTATAATTGAGTAGTGAGTATAGATGGTGTAAATTAGTTATTTCATGTGGAACACCTAATATATTCAAAACTAAAAATACTTAAAAGATTTGATTTTTGTTTTTTCTAATACATAAAGTGTTTTCTATATTAAATATCGTATTACTGGTTAATTGTTGGTGAAAGATAAATTTTAATTAAGAGTTCAAGTTAAATAAATAAAATACAAATTCTACCAATTTACAAGAAACAACATTATAATAATACTACTATACAAATCGCCACATATAAACTTAAATAAAACTAAAACATGTACTTAAGAATAATATTATAAATAGAAGAAAACGACATATCTTATTAGGAGACATAAATAAAAATATCCTAGAAAACAAACACAACACAAAAGGATACAAAAACCTCCCAACGGAAAACAACTACAAGATAGTCAACAGCATAAGTGAAGAATCATACACAAGAGTAAATATAAATGGAAATTTGATGAAGAAAAGCACTTATTATGTTCCATATTTTTATTGCAGTTTCTAAACAATTTGGAAAATAAAAACTGCTTCTCTTCATCAAATTTATACATCCGGTTCCATCAAGAATGTAGCATAACAAGCATTACCTTTATAAATGGAAATAACTAAATATTAGACCATGTCACCACAAATAATACGAAGCTCATACAAGATATAAAAATAGAACAATCAAGCATATCAGACCATTGTGCGATGATAACAAAGATAAAAGACAAAAGTAAACCAAAATCAATATACCAATAAATTTAAAAATACGAAAACATTTTGTGAATTACAAGAGTGAGTCTTACTAAGACTACAAAACAAATTTGAAACAACTACTTTAGTTAGTTTATTCAACAGAAATAATTTCATTAAAATTAGTGTTGCTTTTATAGTTCTACTATTCGTAACACGCAAATTCATTTTGTTTTATTCAATGTCTGTCAAGGTATTAGCCAGAGAAGTAGTTGTTTCAAATTAATTTGTTTTGTAGTCTTAGTAAGACTCACTGTTGTAGATTCACGAAATGTTTTCGTATTTTTAAATTTATTATTTAATTTTCCACAACGAACTAAAGGATTTTAATACATTTTATTATTCAATATACCAATACTTACAAACAACTACAATTGACCATGATCAAATAACAAGAAAGATACAAGACATAGATATCAACACAATAAATAATTTTACACAACTATTACCAACATTACAAAATATATTGCAAACCAACCAAAAAAATAAGAAAATAAAAAGAACTAAAGATAACCCTTGAATTACCATGAATTACGGAGGAAATAATAAAACAAACTAAACAAAGTTTGTCTTTTGCTGGAAAAAAACATATGAGAAATCCCACAAGTGCAATAACAAAAGAAGCATACGATACACAAAAAAATACAACAAAATTAATAAAAGGAACTAAAACACAGCACTATAAAAAAGAATTCGAATAACATAAACTAAACCCTTTTAAACTACGGAAATCAATAAATCAACAAATAAATAAACAAGACAAAAAGAAAACCATATAGAGTCAATACGGAAAAATGAGGGCACCATTACAAACAACATCATAGACATTGCTATTAAATTAAACTCATATTTTGCAAACGTAGGGAGAAAACTAGCGGAAATACAAATTGCCACAACTAAATCCCTAACAAAAACAATAAAAACATTAAGACAAATATTGAATATAACAACAAACGAGCAAATAAATAAAATTATAACGGAACTAAAAGATTATTCAGCACCAGGCTTTGACAAAACAACAAACTACACACTGAAATGGAACAAAACCACACTTACACCAACACTCGTCAAAATTATAAATATAGTCTTAGATGAAGGCAACTACCCAGAATACATGAAAACCGCCACAATCATACAAATTCATAAAAAAGGAGACCCAACCAACCCTGAAAACTACAGACCCATTGCACTATTATCGACATTAAAGAAAATTTTAGAAAAAGTCATTCAAATACAAATTTACAACCACCTAATAAAAAATCAAAATCATATATTACGAACAATACGATTTTTAAAAACACTCAGGAACAATATCCACAGCAAATAACCTCATAAATTACATAAAAACAGAACTGGACAAAAAAATAAAAGTAACTGTATTGTTCATCGACAGGAAAAACACATTTCACACTATTTCATAACAAAAACTGTTCGAAAGACTCATGGTAATCGGTATAAGAGCCAAAGAACAAAAGCTCATCAAAACATATATAACAAACCGAACACAAACAACAAAGATAAATGACACCGAAAGTAAACCATTCGTAGCAGAATACGGAATACCTCAAGTAAGGAACTTACTACCGACACTATACATAATAATAAAATATATTAAAATCCTTTAGTTCGTTGTAGAAAAATTGACTAATAATTTAAAATTACGAAAACAATAATGAGTCTTAGTAAGACTACAAAACAAATTACTTGTTGAAACAACTACTTCTCTGGCTAATACCTCGACAGATATTAAATGATACAAAAATAATTTGCGTGTTACAAATAGTACAACTATCAAAGAAAAACTAATTTGAATGAAATTATTTCTGTTGAATAAACTAATAAATGATTATACAAATGACCTACTAGAACTCACCCTAAAAGGAAAACCATATATATACGCAGACGATACTTGCATAGTATACACAGGAAATAGCTTCAAAAACATACAGACTGACATAAACACAGATACCAAACAACTCGAAAATTGGTACCATAATTGTTCGGTACCACAATAAAAAAAAAAGAATATATGATTTTCAACAACAAACATAAAGCTAAATTGACAATTAACATCAGAGGAATAGCAATAAAACAAATAAATGAAGTAAACTACCTAGGATTAGAAATACAAGACAACCTCAAACTTAGAAAAAGGAACTCTAAGACAATAGCGGCACTGAGAAAAATCAGAAACTACGTGCCAGAAATGACTAGAAAACAAATATACAACGCCATTTACAATTACAAAATACCTATCTAAATAATATCTAGGAAGACACAACCAAGAAAAACTTGACGAAATTATATTGCAATTATTTTTTAAATGGCTTATATGAAAACTAGGCTTGTCATCTATAAGCTATACTTATTTTTTTCTGATATTCAAACTAATGCTTAGGAGTAGCCAAAATAGTGTCGAATTTTGTAGCAGGTAATTAAATCCAACACTACATAAGTCTTGTTAAAATTACTGTACAAATTTCGAAGACTTTAGTTTGCTGTACAAAAATATATTAAAATTTTGTATTCTCAATCAATTATAGACCTCTTCTAAGAACCCTCATATTTTAGGGGTCGTGTGTTCTTCTTGTTCGTCGACTTTTAGCTAATTTTGTGATGTTTTTTTACCGCATTTGTTGTTTGTTTTAATCTTCACTAGATGTATGATGAGCATCTTTTTGTATTTTTTCTTGCGACGTGCTCTGTCTACCTCCATTTCTGAATCGCAATGCACTCCATAGTTGTCCACTACTTGATCCTTTCTTGAATATCCCTATCCCTAATTCGATTTCTTAGAAAAATTCTGAAAATAATTGTCAACCCTATTCGAACCATATATGTGAAGAAATTGTCGTGGGATAATTTTTCTGCCAATCAAAAATAATTTGGTACTAAAAGGATTACATAGCTTTTGGCCTTTTTTGTAACTTGCAAGCATTTTATAAAGATTATTACTTACAGTCCATAGATATATGCAGGTTGTATGCAGGTGTCATATACTTTACAGAAATAATTTCATTCAAATTAGTGTTGCTTTGATAGTTGTACTATTCGTAACACGCAAATTAATTTGTATCATTCAATGTCTGTCGAAGTAATAGCTAGGGAAGTAGTTGTTTCAAATTAATTTGTTTTGTAGTCTTAGTAAGACTCATTGTTGTAGATTCACGAAATGTTTTCGTATTTTTAAATTATTATTTAATTTTCTACAACGAACTAAAGGATTTTAATACATTTTATTATTCAATTATGCTCTTTAAGTTTATGTTTAAGTTTACGAGATTTGATATTTACGCCAACTCATCTACGGTAGTTGTATTCGATTGCCCCTTGGTTTTCTTTACCAAGTTTGGCATGTAAAAGTTTCTATAGCAATGTTATTCAAATTTTTGTTTTATTTTTTTTTTAATTTAGATATTTAAGTTCAAACAATATTGAGATTATTTATATTGGCCCTGATTATTACTATCTTGCCAGTCAATCTTTGATGGTTTGTAGAGTTGTTGTTTTAGTGCAGAGATTTTAACACATTTTCAAGTACAAGTATGAATAACCTTGGAGACATTGTATCCTCTTGTCAAACTCGTCTGCTTAGAGTTATTTTTCGTGTTCTAATAAAATAAAATATGCGTCTTAGTTTACCTATAATGATTTAGGAATATTTTGATTTAATTCTGGCGTCTCGTTTTTCTTTTGTTTAGATTAGTTTAGACGGGGTCGCTTAGCGACCTGGTTAGATCTTTTATACTAATACTCTACTACTAGTATGTTCCCAAGAAGTAAATTTTCTTGGTACGGTTAATTCGTTTCTTAGGAGGCCGTTCTAGCGTTATCTTCATTTCTGTGGTTGTAGCCAGTGCTACACACATGTATAGGAGGGGCTCGGCCGTTTTCTTTGCCAATCCACATAATCTACATCTACACGTAGTGTTGTTAACTTTACAAATCTTCTGAAGATATTACTTCTCTGGGTAATATCTTGCAAGGAGACCCGTGACCAGTTTTATCTCACTTTTAGTTAGGCGCACCAGATGTTTAGCTTTGTTTCGCGGGAGTTCAATAAACATTTTGGATTGCCTTTGACCTGGTGGTTTTATCCAGTGCCCTGTTTTATTTTCCCCAAACTTGAAGCATGTCCTTCCTATGTACTTTTAAAAGCACAAATATGTTTATTAGACTTTAGCTTCCTTTCCAAAAAATACATATGTATATTCAAAAATATTATACTAATTAACTCCACTCTAACCCTTGTTTCTGATAGGCAGTGAGAGTCCTTCTTTTGTTCTATTTACCATAATTATTTATAATTTGGCCTTATTTTCCGTCTTTTTAGAGATGGGATTATGACTGTCAGAAATGGCATTATATAATTGCAACATAGTCTAATCTTGGTAGTCGCAGCTCCTTCCCTGGAAAGTACATCGGCATGTTCGTTGCTTATTATATTTGTGTGGCTTAGTGCGCATGTTAGAGTGAGCTTGTTACTCCGGGCCAATTGGTTCGGAGCTTGTTTACAGTTCCAAGAAGTTTTGGAATTGAAGCTGTGCGCTTTGAGGTTCTCGCTAGTTCAGACTGGCTGAGATCAAAAAGATGTGTGATCCTTTGAAGTCCTTCTTCGTACAAACCTAAGAACATCTTTCCAATGCTATTGTTTCAGCCTGTAAGACTGATAGGCATTCTCCGAGAGAAACGGATTCCCTGTATTTAGGCCCGTATATGCCTATACCGAAGTCAGTTTCCATTTTTGATGCATCTTTATACCAGATTACAGAGTTTTGCTTTAGTTTTTTTTTTGATTCAGACTGTCTTGGCGATTGTCAATAATCACCTTAAAGCGCGATACGAAATTTGGTCGGCATTGCGTCCGATGATATTAGTAGAACTCTAGTTTAATCTGGTTCAGAATTTCTGATTGTCCAAATCTATATCGTGTCAGTCCATTCTCATCGCACTCGTTAGGCCTTCTTTTTCTGTTTTTTTTTTGCATAGCCTTCTGAAGTTTCTTTTGTGCCGTTGTTTCTTTGGTCTTGTCCCATCATTCTAGTGAGCCATATATAATAATGGGTCTTACTACCATAATGTACGGCCTATGTATCATTTTGGGTTTCAGTCCTCAGGTTCTGCCAAAGAGCATATCCATAGTGCAGCTGTAGCTTTGCAGATTGTTTTTTCTAGTTTATTGGCCTTCAATAATTTACTGCCTCTTTAAGGCCTCTTCTAGCTACTACTACTTGTGATCTTTTTTGATCGCATTTGTGGACTTCCTCTACCATGTTGTATTTACGAGTATAATGATCTTCATTGGATTGTTATGATGATGAAAATCTTTTTGTATTTTTTCATGCGCAAGGCACGTCCCACTTCCATTTCTGAAAAGTAATACGTAATAATTATTTTCATCCTTCTTTGAATTTCTGTATTCCTAATTCGATTTCTTAGAATTTGTAACATAGCCCTTTATATATTTTTTTGTCTTTTTTGTAAAGGTCATTGTTTACAGTCGATAGGTATACAGGGTCCTGCAACAGTGCGTCAAGCTTTCCTAGCGCCTTTCTCGTAAGAGATAGAAAAAAATGTTTCATATAAAAATTTATTGAATTAAAAATCTCTATGCCGTAAAATTATTTTCAAATATACAGGGTGTCCCAATTTTGCGTTATAACAAAAGCAAACATTTTTTTAAATTGAACACCCTGTATATTTTTTCATTTTATAATTTGGATAGTATTTTATAACTTAAACCTTTTTTTGGTTTTTAATTTCGATATGGCATTTCCGAGTTATTGACGTTTTTCTGAAAAAAATGTAAAAAGCGGAGGTTCACAAAAAAAAATATTCTGATGTATTTAAAATTTAAGAAATTTTCTTTTTCCTATGGTTGGTCATAAGTACTGTTTATGTACCAGTGTTAAAAATTTTCACTTTTGAGGAACCCTGCCTTTGTATCAGACACGCCATTTTCTAAAATTTCAAATTGTCGTAACGCTTTTTTTTAAATGGAATCATATATTTTTTTTAATTTCATATTATTCTGCATCTAATTTCCTACAAAAAATATTAAGCATACCCTATACATAAAAGTGATATTTTTCAAGATATAAAAAAATTTATATTTCAAACGGTCCTTGAATACGAATTTGTTTTTGAATAGATAGCCATGACTGAAAAAATGCATCTGTCAATTAAACAATTAGTTTATCATGTAAATGGGAGGTGTGAATTACAAAAAACAAAAGAAGAAAGCCTATCATCAACGAGGAACCAAAAAGACATTGGTGAAGGAACTGGCATAAGCGAGAGGTCAGTACAAAGCATTCTGAAGAAAAATCGATATCAAGCATATGATATTCAGTGCTATTGGTGATTTATCTATATATGTATTTTCAAGACAGAGGATCAAAGGCATAAAAATAAAATGGATACATAAATATTAAGTTTCACTGATAATCAGTGATGTCCCTTCAACTGTTCCGAAAGTGCTCCTGGAAACACTAACTCTTTTACCAATATCTCTAGCGAGTATACTATTAGCAGAAAATTTAATCCGGTTAATTTAGAACCGTTTTCACAAGGAATGGATGAATTTATTTTAAGTGTTGTGAACTTACCAATTGGAGATCATTTCTAGTGTCAAATCTAATTTGTAGTTTTCTACAATTTTGTTTAGTGTGTGATTATTTAAGTACCTAAAGGTCTACCTTACATTCTTTTGTTTTTTTAGAAGGTATATTAACATAATAGATTTGTTTCATTTATGAAGTTTCTCAGGGGTTTTCTCTCATTCAGTTCTGGTTTTAACCTTTTAAGTTTTCCGTATGTTTGGAGCCTTGTTTATTTCCTTCTGCTAGTTTAGTATTTAGGCCTCCTGTTGTTACAGAATAAGTTTTGTATTGACTAACAGCGGTTATGATATCTTCGTGTGGTTGTTTTAAGAACTTGTTTTCAGCGTCTCTATAGCAATGTAATTTTAACTAGGTAGGTTAGCATTTTTGATATTTTTAATTTTAGTTTGTGACTTACAATGAGAACTTATTTGTAATATATTCACTATTTGTTTTGAGTTCACTAATAAAACACGATTTGATTTCATATCTTCACTAATTTATTTTTAAACTTTAAATGTACATTTCGAGCACCATGTGCTCATTTTCAATAACTGAGTTAAAAATAGTTTATAAATAAATTAGTGAAGAAAGGAAATTAGAACTTATTTATAGTTGAGTTTTTCCTCTTGGAGCTGTGTTTCATACAATCGGGTTATGCTTCATTTAATATTTTTATATTCATATTCGAAATCGTTTAGATTATTCCTTTTTCTCATTATTCTGATGTTATATATGACCATAAAATAAAATTTGTATGTGCTTTTAGAATTTATCGCGTTTTTGCCTTTCATAAAATGGTGATGTCAGAATAGGATTGTGAATTTTTTGTTCTACCTACAATAGTTATTTTTTTGAGTTTGATATTTCATGTTAAGTTTAGAAGGTTTGGGATTAAAACAACACTCAACACTCGTTTTGCTTGATTATGGTTATTCAGATAGTTTGTCAGGGTTTCCCTAGTTCGGTTCTGGTTTTTAATTTGTAGATCCCCATATATTTGGAGTCTTGTAATTCCCATTATTCTGGTTTAGTACTTAGGTGAAATGCGTGTTTTATTAACTGTTGGCGGTTATAATAGCTTAGTAATTGTGTTTTATGATTTTGACTTCAACGATCGTGTTCGGAGAAAGCACTGTCGATATTATTTGTTTTACTTGGTGACTCACAACGAGAGCTTCATCGCCTTCTTTTTGGCAGTTGGCCCCTAAGTTTTGCCAATACATCATATATCCTAATTTAAGAGTTAGTGACTTTTCCCTTTGAAACCTTGTTTTGTACAATCCAATACTTCATTTAATATTTTTAAGTTCTTGTTGGAAATCTTCTAGATATCATCATTCTGATGTTATATATTGCAATATATGATGATTCTGAATGGTACACAACCACTTTTTTGTAAGAAATCTTCGGAAAAATAAGGAAAGCCGATCGCCGAAGACATGGTTCCTTATTCATGAAATATAAAAGACAGCCCTCGACGACATGTAGGCCTGTACGTCTAAAAGAATTAGAATCCTTACTGATCATATGAAATGCAATGATTAAAAACTATTTTTTCGAGGGAACTAAATATGTTTCGATTTGCAGTCTCGTGTGCAGTTGAAAATGTTAACTAATATGGTTTGCTTAGAGAACAGCGATAAAATGCTCTAGTTTTTTATTGTTTTATATTTGTAAAACACTTATACAGGTTAAATTAATTATTTTCATTTATTTATCAATAACGTCTCTATCCTACACGGAGAACTGGAGTTTAATAACAGAGTAGTAACATTCCGCTCTCTTGCCTTTAACTACGTTGCGCTGATAAGACCCAAATAGGTCGGAACCTATCGGTACTTGCTATTGACAGGGAAATAATAAATCAATTATACTAAATTAAAACCTGGATTATCTTATTATTAACTAAAATATTATTTAACGGATCAGTTTTATGCGTCAGCTCTGTTAACCATATTTGCATAACAATAACGGTAGCAATAATTTACAAGTAAGTAGTTTGTGATTATCGTTACGACCATATCTAATATCGTTTCATAGTGCCTTTCATCGCTGCCGTACTTTTCACCATTGTACTCGATTGTGGTATTGTTCTTTTGCCACAAGCCTTGCGCACAACAAGTTCCAAACATTCGCTACTATAAGATTTTAAACCTATTATTTTTTCCCAGCTTTTACGCATTTAATCTATCGCCAAATTATCCAATTACTGAGTCTTATATAATTGAAATGCGGCCTTATAAACGGTCTCAGTAAATATTTATTAATATAACATAAATAGTTATTTAATAAATAAAAAAAATAGATTTGAATATATCTTCATATAATTTAATATAAAAACTTGACTGGCATCGCCATTTGAATTGTTTTGAACTGTTATAATTTGCTACTATAATATTAAAAGTAATATAGATCATTATCATTAAATATTTTTTGCCCATATTAAGAGCGCCAATCGAATATGTAAAGATATTTTTTTGTAACGATTATTATTTATTATTTTGTGTGGAAATATTTAGTTTTCATTATTTTTCTTTGTTTTTTTTTGTTTTCAAAGCGTATTATTAATTGCATTTACTTATTAATTATACAATGTTTAGTTTTAGAATTCTATACATTTTTGTTATTTGTCCTTTTATGGTATATCTGTTGGCCAATAAAGATTATTATTATTATTATAAATGATATAAAGGGTAAAATTCACCATCAACTAAACCCCAAAAACATTAAAGATTTAAGGAGTGTTAGTAAGCGTTGCTTTTAGTTCTGTTAGTAAAACTAAATAAGTTTAATCGTAAATGAAATCTCATTATTCAAGGCAATTCTAAGTCGAGTTCAAAAATTTGCTTTATGCATTCAAGATTTAACAAATTTAACCACACTCTTTCCGTAAGTAACGATGAAATGTACAATATTCGCTTATTTTCTTTGTTTACGGTATTATAAGACCTAAAAATTTCCTTACGAACACTTACAATTATTGCTTCTAGTGGCAAAATTTTAAATTAAGCACGTCTATTGTTTTCGACAGTCTCCAACAAAAGATATGCCTAAATATTTGTTATAAAAGAAATATAAAAGTTGATAACAATGAAGCGATTTTATTAAAGTCAACGCTCATGTGATTTATTCACTGGTACAGTTTGAGAAACACGATCGATCTACTTTAGAAATGTTTGTACATGCCGCGTCAACTTGATAATTGCTCTCGACCTTTATATAACATTTAAATGGCATTGAAATAGCAGTCGCATTAAAACGAGAATGGTATGGAATCATTGAGCTTTCAAAATTTATATAGGTACCATTTACATACACCGAAAAATTACAGTTTAGGCAGTTTAAGGGAAAGAAGCTCTACTTATTAAGAGAACTTCCTTCTTATTTATTTATTAACATCCTTGTACTCATTTCTAACAAAATAACACACAATTTATAGTATAAAATATGTGATTATATTCAAAATTTTAGTCGAAAGGACGGGCGGAGTTCTCTTCATCGAAGGATCTTTTACCTTCTGTAGTATCCTTTTATATTTTTAATGCTAGTATAAAGTATTTTAGTCTTCTATTAGACATATTTTGTGACATGTGTTGTTGAGGTTGTGGGTTAGAATCCCAGCCAGGTGATTACTTTTCTGAAAGGATAAATAATCTGCAAAATGCATGAAATTTAAATGTGTACTTTTTGTTATATATAACATTGGATTATTATTAAAAATTTCAAAAAAAAGTCAATACCTTTTATCTACGTATACCTGTACCTATATAACACACTTTCTTGAAAACGATAGTTTAGCTTTTAAATTTCTTATTAAGATATATAACATATTGGACTGTTCAAGGTGAGTGAATATAATTGATTTTGACTTCGAACTGAAGAGAAATGTAAGGCAATATGTTTAAATTATTTTTTCTTAATAAACTAACTATGATGTATAATCTGACGACTTATTTAACTACTGGATGAATGAGGCTGTTACTTATTAACACACCACTTCACTATTTTAAAATACTGACGCAGTATATGGTTTCAAAAATGTTTTTTATTATTCTACGACAATGTTTCACCACACAGTGGCTTCGTCACAATAAAAACATTGTGCAGTTAGCCTTTGCGACCTATCTAAGGCCTTTGATACACTATTACATCCAATACTGCTGGATAAGTTGCAATATTACGGTATCAGAGGTGTAACATTAGAACTTATCACCTCCTACTTATCAAATAGGAAGCAATACGTCTACTACAATGGATTATTGAGCTCGCCTAAAGTTATTTTGAGAGGCATTTCACAGGGGAGCATACTAGGCCATTTTCTCTTTATAATCTACGTTAGTGATTTACCCTATACTATACCAGCCCATGTTGTTCAATACGCCGATGACACGGCAGTACTAGTTACGGATGTTGGAATGGCAAATTTGACACTGGAAAGTGCACTAGCATTGGAGAAAACAAATGATTAATTTGCAACCAACGAACTTACACTCAACATTAATTAATACAATTAATTATCTCAACCCATAAAGATATTAGATCAAGCGAAGCAACCTATCTGGGGGTAAAATTAAACAGCAGACTATCATGGAAACCTCATATTGACCATTTGGTAACCAAATTATCTACGGTGGTTTACGCAATAAGAAGAATACGGAAAATTCTAAACATAGACGCTGCTATTCAAACATACTACGCTCTATTTCATTCAGTAATGACTTATAGCATAGAACTCTGGGGTGGTTCTTGCCATGCTACAGGTGTATTTTTAATGCAGAAAAAAAGCAATCCGTGCGATTGCTAATGTTACTCAAGCAACCAGTTGTAGACAACTATTTATTAATTTCAAAATATATACCCTCTTTTGAGCATATATATACAAACTACTGGTAACAGCAAGAAAAATTGTTATTCAACAACCAAGAACTCATTCATATCCATTGAGGGACCCCGAAATAATGTATATCCACCACAACAGATTGAAAACGACTGACTTCATGAACGAGAAGTCACGGCTTTTCAACGCACTACCAAATCATCTACAGGAACTTCCCTTGTCCAAGTTTAAAAAACAAATAAAAAATTTTACTACAGAACACTGTTTGTGTAACATTAATGAATTCTTTACATTAATGCGCAATATGTAATTAATTATATTTCTAAGAATATTTTTTATGTTGACTAAATGTATACTTACATGGAATAAATTTATTATTATTATTATTATTATCACAGATTTCATTTTTTGCTACTGAAAGTATTTTGTGGAAAAATACAATACCATGTATTTTTAATTCTCAAACTTATAATCTTTCTAACCAATTCCTTTTTGATTCTATATCTGTAAAAAAAAAATTTCAACAATCAATTCAACAGTATACTACTTACGCAAAAATCTACACCTGAACCCAAAAGTCAAAACCCATTCACTCACAACAATTGAATTCATTTCATCACAAAAACGACTATCGTCCATCATGATCAGATATAATGTTTATATAAATTTTCGCACAAAAAATGAGGCAGTAAATAAAAATAATATTACCAGGTTTGAATATTAATTATTGTTCACAACTATACATCTATTTTGTACATACTACTGTTTGGATTTCAATTTGTATTTGTTCGATGGAAGGGTAAAGAGGTCCGCTGCACCTTGTGGACCCTTTGTACTTCCTCCCAACTCATTCCTTGCAACGGCTGAGCCAGCCCATGTCATTGGCAAACGCCACGGGGACTGGCCCGCATATCGTTCGTCCAGACGACTTCCTCGCTAAAGCATCTGCTATTCTGTTATCTCTGCTGTTTTGTGTCCTTTCACCTAGCATATGGTCACCTTAACCACTTATTCCAAGGCTTCGTAACATTTCAGCGTTAATACCGAGGTAATTTTACAGCTAAAAATGGACTTAATTGCTGCTCTGATGTCGGTTTTTATGTGTATGTTTTCTCCTGATCTTTTTATCAGAGATTACCTACCCACGAATTCCTCCTTTGTTGGTGTAATCATTGTCTTACCTAGTGTAGTACTTTTTCAGGGACAGGTTTTTGCAATAAATTCCTACACCTGCACCTGTTTTCGTCAATGACCCATCAGTTTATATAATGTCTTTGTATTTGCTTCCTACTCCCGAGTTTTCGTATCTCAGGTCTATTTGAAGCTTTCTAGTGAATATATATTTTCGAGAGATGTTGTTCACCGGCATCATAAACTCGGGATTTCTTTTTCTGGAGTCCTCTAAGATCTTGTGATGTTCACCTCAACCATTGCTTACAAGCCAACCATTTGTTGCTCATAGCCTTGTAGCGGTCACTGCTGCCTGTTCTCTAATAGATATGTCCAAGGGTAGCAGGTGCAGCAGGGCTTCCATAGCTGCTGTTGGTGCCTCAGGAGAGCGGTTCGTTGAACGTGATCTAGGAGCCTTGCGACCGTTTTCGAGGTCGTTCTTGGCCACCATATTACTGATGCATATGCCAACATTGGCCGCACGAGGGCCGTGTAGATCCATAGAGCTATCTTTGAAGATAGTCCCCATGTTTTCCCCCACAACTCGTCTGCATTAGAAGAATGCCCAAATATTTAACTCCTTCTTGACACCCCGAAAGCTTGGTGGCTTGAAATCGTTGATTTTTCTCCTTCTTGTGAACAGTACCAGTTCCGTTTTTGCTGAATTTACAGATTTACTGTCTATGCACCATTTGTTTGCATCCGACATACATTTCGATATCATACTTTCCGAGCTGCCGGAAAGTATAATCGTAATATCGTCGACAACCCTTTGCGACCCGACATAAAAGTCTCGTGTCACCTATTATAATATTGAAAATATACGAGGGGCTTTTGAAAAGTCCGTGCAAAAATAAAAACTACTAACGTTGATATATAGGTTTTATAATTAAAATAACTTGGTTTGTTTCACAAATATATATTTTTTTTATTTTCGACTAGTTTCGGCTTATTGCCATTATCAAGGAATTTAAATTAATTATAAAATCTGTATATTAACATAATGTTTCACCAAGTGATTAATGAGAAACAAGTATATGATCTACTAACGTTGTTTGGGGTAAGCCATTTTTATTTTTCGACATAGTCTCCTTTAGGCTACATTTCGTCGAACGATGTTCTAGTTTGTTGATCCCTTCTAAATAATAGGATTTGTCCATGTCTGCAAAATATCCATCAGTGTCTGCAATCACCTCCTCGTTTGAATAAAATCTTTGTCCCACTAGCCTTTTCTTCAAATTGGAACACAAATAGTAGTCCGAGGGAGCCAAGTCTGGAGAATAGGGGGGATGTGAAACGAATTGGAATCCATTAATTTTACGACCACAACTGCTTAGGTGTGTGCTGGTGCGTTGTCGTGATGGAAAAGGACTTTCTTGTGGTCCAATCGCGGGCGTTTTTCTAGCAGCTCTGTTTTCAAACGGTCCAATAACGATAAATATTATTTACCTGTAATGGTTTTACCCTTTTCCAGATAGTCGATGAGGATTATCCCTTGCGAATCCCAAAAGACAGTCGCCATAACCTCTCCGGCCGAAGAAACGGTTTTGAAATTTTTAAACCACTTATAAACTGTTCTAATCTAAGGTGCAGAGTCACCATAATGTTTATCAAGCTTCTCTTTAGTCTCCTGAGGCGTTCTGCCTTTCATTCTTTTTCGTCCATTTCTTGAAAATCACTCGAATGCCAAACAAAAAGAAATAGACCAATATAGCTGAAACTTGGTGTGCGTTCATTCAAAAGATGCTACTAACTAAACATGACTTCGATACGCTCCGGTGGTGCCATCTTTCGGACTTTGCACGGACTTTTCACTCTCGTACTAATATATTTATCAGAAATAAGTTTGAATTGGGCGATTAGTAAGATGATAATATTAAATAAGAAAATATCTCTAGTGCTTTAGCCTGTGAAGGTGAATATAGTTACAGATAACCAAAAACAAAAAATTAAAACACCAAGAATGCGAATCTATATAAAGGATTTAAAGGAAAGGAAATTGCAAGTTTTAATACCAGATCACAAATTATCCCCCTATATTTAAGAATATACAATAATTTTACGAGGAGAGTGAGATTCTAGCACCAACCGTTATAAAACATTTTGACCAGCGTTATTTACCTTTCCCAAAAAATGCCAGCTGCATTTATAAAAATTATCTTGCAAGGAAAAAGCATTAAGAAGGAAGTAGGAGTTCCTCTGGGTACCTGGACAACATTAATTATTGTAAGGATGGATGTTCTAAGACAAACCGATAATCAGATGAATATGGCCTTGGAAACAAACATTTCATAACACTGCGGCTTAGTATGAGTACAAAAAACTCTGTATTGGACACGTCATATCTGCATAATAGTTCCGGGTCCGGCGTCTCCTGACCCGGAACTATTATTGTAGATAAAATAACTTCTACGGACTCTACCGTTCTAGAGGATTATGACTAAACACGATTATAAATCATAAAGTATCACGTCTGGCTTGTTTAAGTTAACTATAGGAATTCAAAGATGTATTCAATGAGCCACTTATAAAATTGAACACTGTATACCAACTGGAGCAAGCCTGCCTATTCAATAGAGGCTATGTCAATTATCGCCGATGAAGTAGCAGGCAAATGTTAACATAATCAATTCAGAAAATTGCATCATTTTGGTTGGAAGCCATTATGGTGGTACCTAAGTAGAATGGAGAAGTGCGTTGTTTATGTGTGTGTTATAGAAAGTTAAACCCAGCCACGACACTAGATACATAGCTAATAACAAGAATTGGCGATCTACTACAAATCACTGAGGGAAACTAACTGCTCTAGACTTAAGGTTTAGGTAATGGCAGGTTCACATTCACAAAGGCGACAGGAAAAAAACTGCACTCCTGTTATATTATGGGACATTCAAGTTATCGCTTGTTGGTCTACGAAACGATCTCGCCAAATGAATGTGACAACGATACGAGTTTTTGTATATGTGGATTTGAAGAAGATTCGACCGACATATCTAGGATCTGATCCGTACTTCGAAAATAAAAATCACGGATCGACCGAGAAAGACATTTTTGGCCTCATAATAAAATCCAAATGAAAACATTAGGAATATCTAACAGAAAGGAGAACACATACCATCTCTAGAACATCTAATACAGGAACTATAAAACGTATATATAAGAATTTTAATATAACAGGCCGTATTTTCACCACAAGCCATTTCTGATACCTTATCTCGAGCAACACTCACCCGATTGTCTCGAACAAACATTTGCTTAAAAAGTAACATTCCAGCTCACATTTTTGCCCAAGATAATTCTCTAGTTCGTTGCTCGTGTAAAAAGTTATATTAATTTGAAAATTAGTGAAATATCTGAAGAAATACGGCATGTGATGCTTAAAAATGGCAAAACCGTTGCAAGAACATGCCAAACAATTTATGAAATGTACGGCGAAAATGCTGTTAGTGAACGAAGGATCCAGGAGTGTTAATGTTAAAGATGCACCTCGCTCTGGCAGGTTACTAGCTCGATGAATATGATGCTGGAGTAAGACCAACACGCAAGCTGCCGCGAAATAGCGGAGGAACTAAACATGAACCATATGACAGTTTGGAATCATTTGAAGAGAGCAGGCTACAAAAAGAAGCTCGATGTTTGGATACGACATGAATTAACGGAGAGAAATTAATTGACCCAATTACCATCAGTGAAAGGTTGTTGAAACTAAACGAAATCGACCCTTTTTGAAACGAATGATTACTGGTGATGAAAAATGGGTGAAATACGAAAACATTCAACGCAAGAAATCGTGGTCAAAGGCTGGCGACCCTCCGCAAACAACTTCAAAGCCTGAATTGACGTCAAAAAAACTTCTTTCGAGTGTTTGGTGCGACTGGAAGGGAATTGTCTATTATGAGCTGTTGCAAACTGGCGAAACTATCAATTCGGTCCTGACTATGCACAAGTCGACTCTCTGAACCGAAGATGCTCTTCTTGTCCCATTGGCAGCCGACCATCCTTTCCCCTCACAACAAAGAAAGCCGCAATTGCCCATAAAACCTTCGTCTGGATTTTAAATTTACGATGGTACCCTAAAAATCGGTAGGTCCCATGCCGATGACAAATAGACAATTAGTGGTTGGTGGTAGTAATGTCACGTTTACTCGAATTTTAGGGTATAATAATGTGGAACGTTACAAAATTGACAAGTCCTGACCAAAACATTATTAGTGGTCGTAATCATCATTGATAACTCACAATAGGACAATGGCCTTTCTTATGAATAGGACCGTAGCGGGGGAAGAATGGTACCTGCTCCTTAGGGCAGGATGAGATAGTCTCGTTTGAACGAAGTAATCAAACAAAAGAGACCAGAATTGCTCAACAGAAAAGGAGTTGTTTTTCATCATGACAATGCACTGCCACCCACATCTTTGATGACTCTGAACAAATTGATGGAACTTGGTTAGGACGACCCAATATTGATGCTTCCAAGTAAGTAATATGTTCTATAAGAGCTGGAACACTTTTAGTTAAATTTCATGCATCGGTAGTGAGTGTTTACTCGAAGCTGTTTTTTTTTTAAATTCCGAATACTCCTTTAAGGCCTCTAATAGATCCACCAATAAAATGTTTTACTTAATGAATAATTATTTGTACCTATAATTTATTAATGATTAATTTCTCTTCTATAAAGTTAATGAATTGATGAGAAAGGATTAGGTCAAGATAAATACTTTCACTTGATTAAGATGAGAGATAGAGATTAGGAAGGCATATGGGAAAACACTGCGTTTTATTATTAATTATCATTAATAGTGACACTAATGTACTTCTTTTAGAAATCAAAATACAGTGGCAAATACAATTACACATGTTAAGTAAATATGTGGCTTCTAATCTTTTTTTCAACGAGTGAAGTAAAACGAATGAATTATTTTGATACATGCTTTAGTACAGGGAATGTATTTGCATTTGATAATTAAGTTAAACACTTGATTTATTATAGTAATAGAATAAAATGCATAACATCATTAAATGGCAAATAAAGGAGAGGTAACAGTTAATTCCGGTTCCACAGTGTACTTTATAATGGGCGTCGCGCCGTTTACCGTAAACAAATAAATAACACCACCTATCATTCAGTCAGGCAAGGATTTCCAATCAATACATTCATTATCTGATCAGAATGTCTTGATTATCTAATAAATCAACCTATAAAAACTTATACTTTTAATAGCGAAAGAACATGAAACATTACATTACATTTGTTAAATATTCCAAAGCAGTGAAGTAAATTTTATCTAAATGTCAGATAACCTAGAAATTTACAATACAACCATTGCTCAAATTTAATACAAAAAACAATATTTGTATTATCTTCAAGTAAGTAAAATCTCTATATGAATTATTGTTTTCCTGTCAACAACATTAACATTCGATCTATTTTGGGTCTCATTATCATATGTTTATTAGACTTTAGCTTCCTTACAAAAAAAATTAACATTATATATATATAAATATTATAAAAAGACATACACAAATTTTAGATGGACGAAGCTGTGCTGAGTTGATGCAGCTGCTATGATCTTCCACTCTAACCCTTGTTTCTGGTAGGAGTGAGAGTCCCTCTTTCGGTCTATTTACTATAATTATTATAATATATTAATATTTGCCTTGATTTGGCCTTATTTTCCATCTTTTAAGAGAAAAAATAGTGCTGTTGATAAATTATTGACAGCTAGTTGAAGTTAAAATGTTCTTCCGCTCAAACCCACATATGTTCATTCCATCCATATACCTGGAAATTAGCTTCGAAAACATCTTTTAAACATTAAAATCCTTATATTTCCCAATTATTTAGAATATGTTTAGTAAGTATTAATTGATGGGATCTTTCTGTAATTATTTGCAATCTGGTTTCGTGCATAACTAACGATTGAAATTGAGCAAACTTTTCCTGAGCTTTATTATAATCGTTTGTTTGTAGGGTAATGATGATTAGGTCGTCTATTGTTTTTTGTTTACCGAAAAATAATTGCCCGCTAACCGAGGTTTCCGAAACAATGCACTTTTAGTAATCTTCAAAATGAGAAAACGATGAAAGAGCCGTGAGATCGTTAATTTGCAATCGTTACTAAATCACGGTTGCCACACTCAAGGATTGAGAACGGTTTGGTTCAAAATATTTATCTTACTACACCATATATAACAATAATAATAATACAATTAATTACGTATTTTATGTAGATGTTGATATTTAGTTAATTATAAACGAAAAAAACTCACACTTCGCTTTATATAACCATAGTTTCAATAAGTCTGATTTTTTCGTTTAGATTAAATAAAACATTTGATGGCTTCAATTCACAACGCGACGCCATGAATTTGTTTTCTAAAAAGCTACAGTTTTTTTGGTAATTTCACCTTAAATATAGAAGACATAACAGGATTTTTTAGGTAAATATTGATGGCATTCTGAAAACGCTTTTCTAATAAAAATATTTATACAATTTTTAATAAGACCATCTTGTATTAACCAAATAAATGGCATTGGATTGTATTTAGATTCCTAGTGTTAGTAATTTTCTAGCAAGGCTATAGATCTATAGTCATCTAAAATTGTTATCCTAATTTGGAAATGTTTAAATTTTTCAATTTAATTTAATTTTTATACTATTGAACTTAGATATTTATATATTAGATATTTTTGTCAAACTAATCTATATTATTTATGCAAACAAAGTAAGCTTTTTGAACGAAACATTAATGGAAGAGTATATATAGTAGCACATTATATAAGTATAAACAAATACCTTGATAAAATACAATACATTCATTACCGTTCTTTTTCGTGGTGTTTAAACAAGCACTAAAACGTGCTGATTAATTATGTAAATGTCCTATGTACAACAAAAATAGTGCGTGTCCTTGATTCGTCGATTAGTATATTCGTCTAATATCAAAATATACGCCCTCGGTCTATTTGTGTCACCTGTGCGTCAGGAATACGGAAATGCAGCCCTCCCCCTATTCAGACCTAAATTATTTACCGTGACGGTTTTACCCCAACGGCGTCATTACTAAAAAGGTCATTGAGACACCCCTAATAAAAATACAATAAAAGGTGACGCAAAATGAAACCGGAATGTAAGCGCTTTGAAAATAATTAATTACATTTTCGTAACGCTTTCACAAGGAGAATGACATTTTTTTTTAAATGAAATTACGTTTCCCAAGGAAATAACTATTCTATAAAAAAATAATAATTTCAAAACTCGGGTATAAAATTTGAAATAATCACTAAACTTGAGCAATGATAATAATCTGTTCAGACCAATATTTTAAAGTTTAAAATGTTACACATAGAAGAACAACATTTTTTGTTAGTCTATCTGGGATTGCTTTAATCGCTGAGGAAGCTTTTTGAACATGATACTAGTTAGTAAAATTATATAAACGTGTATAAAAATATTTTGAAACAAAAAAAGTGCCTTTAATTACCAATTTATCCTAGGTTTCATGAAAAGACGTATTTTATTAGAAAAAACAAAAAAAAATCAAGGAGACTTATTTTTAGATGTACCAGTCGATAAAGAATCAACATATTCTGGTCGTTCAAACGGCCAAAACAATTTTATTAGAATAGAATAGAATAGAATATCATTTATTCGCATAGCTACATCATAGTAAATAACACATTGCTTATTACAGGGTAGATTCGAACGTCAAAAGTAATTAACATAAATAATTAAATCTTAGAATAAATTAAAATTATAAATTACATTCTTTAAAGTATTCATCTATTGAATAATACGCAAAATTAAATAAATGAGTTTTTAATTGTTTTTTAAATTTGGAGAATGGCAAATTTCTGAACTGTGAACTTAACTTATTAAATAGTTTTGTTCCGACATTAACGAATGAATCGCTGTAAAGTGAACTTTTATGAGGTTTTATGCACAAAAGTGATTTTCGGCGAGTAGCATAAGAATGATTTAACAATTTAAACTTTGTTAAGTTATTTTTGACATTTAATAAGGTCTTAAAGATGTAAATTGAAGGTAAAGTTATTATACGTTCTTGAATAAAACAGTTTTTACAGGTTTCTCGGCAGGGTATATCAAATATAAGCCTCAATACTTTTTTTTGTAAAATGAAAAGCCTTTTGATTTGTGGTGCTTTACCCCACATTAAAATATTTCTTGATAAATGTGAATAGACACAACCGTAATAAATTTGCATGATGGCATTTTTGCTTAAGGTATACCTTAATTGTAATATTGAATAATAGGCTGAATTAATTTTTGTACAAACATGGTCTATTTGATTGATTAATGGTTGAGGCGTTAACTTCGTGATACATTTTGGAAAATTAAACAAAAACGTTTACTTTGTTAATATCACACTTTATTTTTAAGTGACTCGAGTTTCGATCATTAACTGATCATTACTTAACTAAAACTTTTAGTTTGATAATGATCAGTTAATGATCGAAACTCGAGTCACTTAAAAATAAAGTGTGATATTAACAAAGTAAACGTTTTTGTTTAATGGTCTATTTGTTTATGTTAATGTAATTTGCTGTCAATTACTAATCCTAGAAACTTTACAGAATCCTTCAATACTTGTTCTTTCCCTTTGATATTTATTTTAAAGGAACGTAGCAATTGCTTCTTTTATTATATTATGTTATTAAAACATTCCGATCACACCATAAATTAAAACCATTTATTATAGTTTGAATGCCCTGTCTTAGTTCTGTCCGACGATGACACTAATATAGTTGTATCATCTGCAAACATAATAATTTCACCAAGAGTTAGTGATTCTGGTAAATCGTTTAAAAATAGTATGATTAACAAAGGGCCAAGAACAGACCCTTGAGGTATTTCTACATTTAAGATATTTTCTTTTGATATACTATTCTCAATTTTTACTTTAAACTTTCTATTTTGTAAGTACGATTTCAAAAACATTTTAAATTTTACCCTGAACCCGTATCTTTCTAACTTTTCTACAATAAATTGATGGGACACTGTGTCAAAAGCTCTTGATAGATCGAAAAAAGTCCAACAACGTATTTTCCTGAGTCTAATTCAGAGATTATATATTGCAATAATTGGTAGCCTGCTGTCTCTGTTGATTTTTTTGATCTAAAACCATGCTGATGCTTTGTAAGAATATTAAATTTGTTAATAAATGTCATCATTCTCTTAAATATAAGTTTCTCAAATAGTTTTGAGATGTTGGAAAGTATGGAAACAGGCCTAAGTTTTCCGCGTCGCCTGATTTTAGAATTGGCGTTATAATTGATAATTTTAGTATATCCGGATAGGTTTCGTTTTCTAAAGCCCAATTAAATAAAAATGCTAGGATATGAGCAATAACATCCTTAGAAATTTTTAAAATATTTGAGGTCAGATTATCATGCTCATAGGACTGTTTTATATTTAGATTTTCTATTTCTTTTGCAACTTCCTCACATGTTATATCCGAAAAATAAAATGAATTTGATATAGAAGTTTGTGCTACTGTATATTCATTTGAAACATTGGTTCCAAAGTGTTGAAAAAGTTTTTGTTTTGTGACTGTCGCAAAATAATCACCAAACATATTTGATATTAAATAACTATCTTTAATTACTACGTCATTCACTTTTAAAGTAATGTTTTTATTTGTGCTATAATTGCCTTGTTCTTTTTATAATAATTTTCCAAGTCTCTTTTGACACATTGGATGCATAATTTATTCGATTTGAATAATAATTCTTCTTGGATAATTTGACATTTTGTGAGTATATTCGCTTTTTAACTTTATATTCTTGCCAATTTTTTGTGTTAGTAGAATATTTATATTCATAAAATAAGGTTTTTAATTGATCCCTTTCGAGTGCCAATTGCTTTGTGTACCATTGATTTTTAGATATATTTATCTTCCTAGTGACAATCGGACATGATTGATCCAAAATTGATTGCATATTCTCTATTAATATTGTGAATGCACTATTTACATCCAAAGCATTGTAAATTGTTGTCCAATCAAATTTATTGATTATATGTACGAATTTAGTCAAATTAAATTCAGAAAAATTACTGTTTTAAACAATGTTACATTTTTATATTTTGGACATTGGACACTAAGTACTAGTGATAAATGATCTGCAATCAGCGGATCAATAATGTCACTCTTTATATTATCAAAACTTAAATTCGTTGCCATATAGTCTATACATGATTTCGATATGTTTCCATTTGCTCCAGCACTAATGCGTGTTGGACTTGTGTTTGTAATATTTAAATTAAATGCATTTAATACATCCAAAAGATTCGTTTTTGTCACGCTATTCGCCAGTAAATTTACATTAAAATCTCCGCATAAAAGAAGATTATTTTTTTAATGCCGAGCAATGTATTTTCGTTAAGATCACATTCAATTTTTCTATAAACTTGTTTACATCTCCCTATATAAAACATTTACATGTAATTTAAAATCATTAATAGACAAAATACATCCGCATCCCTCAAAAATACATTCAATAGAGTATGTTTTTATAAAATTTAACTCTTTACATTTAAAGATTAACCAAAATCTTGTAGCATTTTGTTTTAAAACATCAAATTCTTTAGCTGTACAAGTGGATGAGTTTAGATCAAAGTTTACAAAATAATATTGTAAAATTCGTTTTGTTTATACCTATCGTTCTAATGATAATTTGGATTGCATCATTACACTTCTTTAGGATTGTGGCACAAGTTGATGCTGTGAAGATATGAGTACTACCTCTTATTTTTTTCCAATTTTCTTTCAGATAACATTGGACAGCACCAATAAAGTAATTATTATTCTTCTTCATCCCTTGAATTAATAAAAATGAAATTAAAAACAATAGCTACAATACTACTAAATAATTAATACTGTAAACTTTAATTTTCTATTTGATATCCTTTTCCACTACATAAATATAAATAGATGTTAACAGAATCTAAAATCTAAATATTTGGCAAAATGAAAGATAGAAGTAGATGGCAACAAATTTCCATAAAGTAAAGAAAGTCTAACAACAGATGTACCTCTGTAAATCTTTTTTAGATAAATAATGAAATAACATTCAGATGTATCAGACATTTTTTTAAACTCTTTTCTTTGATTTATTACATGCATCCATTGTTGTATTGCTTCTAATAGAAACGTACGTTTGGACAATATTTGATAAACTTTTTTTGATTTGGTCTAATATTCGCTCTCACAAACTGTAATCTATAGAAAACATAATAAATTTAAAACTATACATCACTGCCTGCATTTTAATTATAACAAGACAATTGCTATTTCTTTTGGTATGAGTTACGTGAAGAGACTTAATATTATAAGTTATCTAACTAAGTGAAGAAAAGATACCTAACTTATAAAACAATTGATAGTGAAAAAAAAACAAAGATTTAATTACATTTATTTCTATATAAGACAATTGATACTAAAAACAAAGTTTACATCTTTTCTAACGTCAATTGTTCTGTTATTATTAAAAGTAAAGTAAAAGAAAGTAGTTATTTACAGTTTTTATTCTGTTACAATATATGCTCTTACATTCTATAGAGACAAATATTTGGCAAAGAGAAAAACTTGCAATAGCCAGATAGAAGTAAAATACTAAGATAAATATTAATATTTTTGGAAAAATCATTAAATCGAACTGTTTCTTAAAAGCTGCATCATTTGTTAGTATTTTGAACAAATTGTTAATTTTTTAATGTAATATTTGTTTGTAATGTTGTCTTGATCTCAATTTTTCTCCATCAATTCTTGTTCGTTAATTTTTCTATTTCCGTTGGCTTTTCTCTTCTATATTGATTTTTAATTTGTGTTATTTATTCAATTTAATTTTTTTACCAAATGATCTGATTCTATGAGTGGTTTTTTTCTTCAGCTTGATTATTTTTAGTTGCAAGTGATAGAATATACATTTTTGTCGTTTGATGTTTTCTTACTTTCGTTTGTTTGTTTTTATCAATTTGTTATGACACTGTTTTGTCCGAATAACTATTTTTCAATATTTTGAAGATTAAAATCCGTTTGTTTTGGCCTTAGAATTTTTGCAAAATATTGTTTTAAGAACGACAAATCTCAGTTTAAAATTCTGAGCCACAAGCAATAATAAAAAATATGTATTATTAAAAATGATTTCGCATTAGTTAGAAAGTTATTAGTAAATAAATACTAATGATAATATGGACATTTCAAACTCTCCACTAGTTATTTTTGGTGTTATTGCATCTAATCTGCGACAAATGTGTTAACCTCATGCTAATAGGAGAGGCTAGTATAAATAACAAAGAGATGGCTGCATACTACAAGCAGTAAAAACAAAAATACAAAATGGCCCCTAATGAAAGGCGCTTAGCAGCCAATTGTAAATTCATACAGGATTCTGGCAACAGTCCTAGTGCCATGGAGTCACTTATTACGGTATCTAATTCTAAACTTAACTGTGATAATGACTGTGATATTAATGCCGATACCTTTAATAAGTTTTTTTGTAATGTAGCAGATAACATTATCAAACATTTACCAAAAGATTCCTGCGAGAAGTAAACTTAACCTTGTACAGAACAGGGATTACTTTAGGTTTCATGAATTTAACCAAACAACTAACTAACTAACAATTTATTTGGACCAGTACAATTTGTTATCTGGGAGCCAGTATGGCTTCCGAAAAGGTAAATCAACTAGGGATGCAATTATTTCTTTTACCCCTCAAATCTATAAAGGTTTTGAAAGAGGTTTATATTCTTCTGCTACCTTCGATCTAAGTAAAGCATTTGATCGTGTCTCTCATGAGGTACTTCTAAGGAAGCTATAATACTATAACTTTCATCCAAGTATCTGTACATTATTAAGCTCCTATTTGACTAATCGAATGCAGTTAAACTAGGCAACAGTGCATCAGAAGGTAGCCATGTATAAAAATGCACAATCCGTCAATAATGCAACAAAATGGTTTACGGTTAATGGACTATATACAAATCCGGAAAAATCAACAAATATAGTTTTTTTCCTCAAACCAACTACAATTATAAAGAGTACCAAGTTCCTTGGAATCCATGTTGGTACCTAATTATCCTGATACAGCCACGAAGACGACCTTGCTAATAAAATTCGCTCTAAAACATATCTAAAATTTGAACTACCCCATACTGCCTTAAGGATTGCATATTTCACACTGTGTCATAGTCACCTGGCCTATGGCATTCTCTCTAGTATAATGCCCAGGCTATTTGGCCTACAAAGACTTGTCGTCAAATTACAGGGATGACTGTCGCACAAAAGAAAAAATATTAACGTTCCCTAGCCTCTACATCCTAGAAAGTTTACTATATGTTCACACAAATAGAAATGTATACATACAGCACAATTATATTAACACATATGAAACTAGATCAATTGAACATATATATCCTGCTAGTAAGTGCCTTACAATCTCTCAAAATATCCTATGGGTATAAATTATTTAACTTACTGTCCAGTAACTCTTTATCAAATTTTATCAAAAATTAACTTTTCCAATTCATTTAATACGTAGGTTAATAACAGTAAGTTGATTAATTTAAAAATAAAGTTTACAAAATTTTTATTGTCCATATCTAGGTTAGTTCTTATGGTAATTTAGCATGTATTATTTCACCTGTTTAGGATAAGACTATTAAGGGTTAATGCATTTAGGATATAAATTCTTCCTTTTTCTCGTTTTTGATGTTGATCAAACTATAAAACTTAGATATAGATATCTAAGTAGATTCTTATGGTACTTTGGCATGTATTTCACCTCTTTAGAATTATGCTAATGGTTGATATTTTTAGGTTACGGGTTTTACCTCTTTATCCTTTTTAATTTTTGTTTCAGGTAAGGTCGGATAACACTAATACAATATATACTAAAACTTAGTTAAATAATCAACTCAATTTTCTATTTTATCTTTGTTTCCACTTCACAAACGTTAAAAGATTACCAAATGTTAACAGTTTATTATGGCTAAAATTTAGTTCCACTGCTTTATACAATGAAAATATATTAGGTTATTAGTTTATTTATTTACTCTACAAGATCTATTCAAAAAATAACACATAAATACATACATAAATATTAAATCACTTTTAAATTTCGAGCATAGATCTTGAAAGCGGAGTTCACAGTTTCTCCTGTTCTTCCACTCGACCCATTACACTTTATAGCTGCTGATTGGGCAATTGTAGCCCCTGAGGCAATATTTTTGCCATTTCTGGCACATTTATGTCAAAATTTTAAAAACCTCTATTATTTTAAGGGCCTGTGGCATTGTGACATTTTTGTCACGAAGTTAAGAAAGATTTGGTCTTATAACAAACCTTGCGAATCTTCTGAAGTAAATAACCAACACATTTTTTTTGCTTTATCCTACAAAATCGAATTACCAAGAGGCCAGGAAAGATTTGCCCGAAGAACAATTATACCTTGTGAACCTTTTAAAGTAAGTAATTAACACAAAGCTTTTTCAGTAACACTTTATCTTTATTATTCCATCTCGGCAATGATTCAAATATTGATCTTTAAACAAATATTTGTACCTTTGAATCAAAAATGAGTTTGACAACACATACTATTTAATAATTAAATCGTTGAGGCTGAAAGATGTTATATGTTCATGTTCACTTTTTTATCTGTAAATAATACTCAATGATACAACAAAGAGAATGGTTGCGACTGTTACTACGTGGTAATCCATACTTACACTGTATTGAAAAATACAATATATTTTAACCACAAATAATTATTGTAAAAATATTATATAACGTGTAGACATAATTATATAAATCTAAACAACACAGCACGACTCGAGTTTCGACGTTTTATAGTCATTATCAAGTGAATTATAAATTGACGAATGATACATTAGAATTATTTTATTGTACTATTGTATTCTACAATTGTTTCGCCTCATTATGGCTCCTTTAGGCGAAGAAAGAAGCCATAGTTATAACGAATAGCTCAATAAAATCATTTGAAAGTGCCACCAAGTATTATCTGCGAATATAAAATTAATTAAGTTACAATTTAATTTTATAATTAATTACTTGAAGTTGCAAGTTGAGTTTATTTTAGTGCAATTTCAAGAAATTTAGTTTTTTTTTTAAATGTTTGTTAATAACAATAGGTTTACGATTGTCAATATATATAGTTAAATATAAATATAAGGTAGGTTTAAAAATAAATAAGTATGTACAAATTTGTCAATAAATATATATATATATATATGTATTATTTCATGCAGAATAGAATTAAGAATATTAAGAACAAAATAAGGAGTCAGCTAATATTTGATAAAAAATTACAATGCGGATAAAGAATTAATACATAAGGTTTAAAAAAATATTATAACACTCCAAAAGAATATTGTTCTAAATACGATATAGAAAAATATACCAATAAAACGACTCATGTACATTTAAATAAGTAAAAACTAATATTAATAATAATATTTACAAATAAAAATTTTAAAATTAGTTAGTTAATAAAAATAATAAATTAGTTAAAAAATAAATATTTCATATAAATAAATGTTAAACTGGCAGAAAGACCATGGGTCGATAGCCGTAATGAAAATCAATTACGATTATATTGTACATAACGAATGTATTCAATAATAAATAAAGATGTCTAAATATAAATATACATAGACATAGAAAGAGATAGAGTTTAAAAGAAGGTAACAGAAAACAAAAAAAATATTTAAGGATAATTAAAAAATATTTAAAAATGTGGAAAATATCGGTGTGGTTTCATAATCTTAAATGATATGAGCATCATATAATATGATGGATAACATGTTAAAAACGATAAATTGGTTAAAAAAATTAAATAAATTAAAGTATTAAAATATAATAGTACTGCTCAATATAATATAAACTATATGTGGGTTTAAATTGTAAGATGAGCATCTAAAAATTCTTCCCATGTGTAAAACGCTTTGGATAAGAGATAGCTTTAAACCACAATTTTAAAATTATTTAAGGGCATACAAGTTATATGAGATGGGACTTTATTGTAAAATTTAATGGCGTAGTAATTTGTACCAGCATGCACTGTTTGCAGTCTTATGCGATTTTGATAAATGTCATTTTTTTGTCTTGTGTTGTGATCATGATGGTTATGATCTGTATTATAAGTGTATGTTTTATTAATGTAAATAAGAGATTCCAGTATGTAAATAGTACAGTTAAGGTTTTATAATGAATAAAATGTTGTTTATAACCTTCCATTTATTTGGCTCCAATAATCAATCTTATGGCTCTACGTTGTACCGCGAATATTCTATGCCTTTACGTAGAATACCCCCAAATACCCTTAATGTATCCACCAAACTCGTATACAATGATACACGTATACAATATATATTTGTCGATATTTTTTTAGCCAGATTATTCCCGTGAATATCCCATTTAAGCTTGAAATCCAAATGAATTCCTAAGAATTAGCGGTATTATTTATTATTTAGTGTAAACAGAATCTGTTTAGTTTTTTTTTTTATTATTATCTAGACCACGACTATTTGTATTGCATCAAGTGTTAACTTGGTTTATGCTATCAACACTGCTTTCATAGACCTCTTTGTTGGTGTAAGCCATATTAAGCAGAGTGGTATCATCTGCAAATAGAATTGTATCTGAATTTAGAAAATTAGGCAAATCGTTCATATATATAATGAACAATATGGGCCCCAATATCGAACCTTGAGGAACACCATGGATAATTTGTAAAGGGTCAGATGATTTACTATTGTGTTTTACAATTTGTACTCTGTTTGACAGATATGATTCCAATAGATTTCGACTATTAATAGAAAATCCGTATTGTGTTGATTTGTTATATAGCATGATCAATTTTCATCTACCTGACGAAGCCACTGTGCGGTCTAACATTTTCGTAGAATAATAAAAACGTTTTTGAAACCATATACTGTGTCAGTATTTTATTAAGTGATATGGAGTTTCAATAAGTAACAGCCTCACCAATCCAGTATTTAAAACATTTTTTGTTCAAAACAATTTGACACGATTTCTACGAACGATAAGATTTGTCATTGACTTTTGAGACCTGAAACCATATTGATGGACACCAAAGAAACTCTTTAGTGTCCATCAATATGGTTTCAGGTCTCAAAAGACAATGACAAATCTTATCTTTTTGTCAATATATTCAACGATTTGATCCCTCAATATTTTTTCTACTATTTTAGATATTGTAGGAAGTGGCGAAATGGGTCGATAGTTATTTATATCTACCGGATCCTCTTTTTTATGTATAGGTATAACTTTTGAAAATTTCAGAGAATCAGGAAGGATGCCTGATCTAATGATGCCATTAATTAATTTTGTTAAATGCGGAATCAGTCCTTCCTTTACACATTTTATAATAAATAAGTCATTGTAGAGGCTTTTACTTCGTGATACATTTTATGATTGAAAATAAAATAAAACGAATAACTTTGTTTTTATCACTTTTCGTTATTCGTTTTATTTTATTTTGAATCATTTTATAATATCCACTGTGATGTCGTATACATCTGCGCTCTTTCCTGATTTTAAAGAATTTATAGCATCTCGCACAGTATTATAAATGCTTTCTTTGAAAGAGAAGGATATAGTAGTGTTGGAATTTGTTTCAGTACTGGCATTAAACGGTTTGGACCTTTTTTTTGTAGCTGGGAGGTGGAAAATCTTTTATAGACGGAGTGTGAGACTCCCCAGAACTGGTATACCCACTAAAAACCACCTCTCCAAGTCACCCTGCCACCCCGCGGAACCGCCGTCTGGCATTACTTCACGGGGTGTAGGGTGTCGGTCTGCGTCGTTTATGTTTGTGTGTGTGTAATGAGTGGGTGGGTGTGTGTGTGTGAGATGTGCGTGTGTGTGCAGTGAACGGCTCGGGTAGGTGGGGTCGCTACTCCCAAATGGCTATGTACGTCAACCACCCCTGCGGGAAAACGGTTTGGACCTAGGCAAATCCTTTAAGACTTCATTCGCTATGTTGACAAAATAGGAATTAAAATTATCACAATCACAAATATCACAGGTTGTAGTTTGATTTGATCCGTATCCGTAGAAAACAGAATTATTTAATGTTGGGTCCTG